>VZTG01010149.1:631746-771161 GCA_013397845.1 Melanocharis versteri
AATTTTGCATTTACTTTTTTTTTACTTCAATAACAAGCTGTTCTTCCAGGTCAAGTAGAGATTCAGAATATACAGCTTCAATAGAATGCCTGTGGCTCTTAATGTGGTAAAATTTATGTAGGATTAGTCTGTTTACTTCTCCCACTGGACTACAAGCAAATAGAAAGAATGTTATCATATTTAAGTTGCAGGACTTGAACGAAACAGAAAAGAACACCATCGTTAAAATGGAGTCACCTCATATATATATATTAATTAGAACAGAAAAATGGAAATGAAATGGTGCATTCCTGAGACACATTAAATGTCCTGCTCCCAACCACCCACTATTGCAGCCTTTCTCTCTCCTGCTTGGTTATGCAGGTGCCCAGAGAGATAAGTCTCTTAACTTAGGCATCTTGAATTACATCCCTGCATTTGAGAAGTACAAGTTTACCCTGCACTATAAATATATTTCTTCTTTTTTAGGCATAAATAAAGAATTATTTTCCTGACACCAAGAGCCACAACAATGTAATGGCAGTATAAAAGAATACTGTGCTTTCCTTCTCTTTAGTAATGCACTGAATATTTACTTTTAATGACTACTTGTGCCTGTTGTGCTGGTTATTGATATGTTGCAAATATTTATGTAATGTCAAAATCTGTGTTCCTGTAAGAATGATATTTCATGTGGTGTCCAATAAAAAACTCCAGCTGAATGATATCAGTCTATCATGGAAACATGGTCAGCAAAAAAAAAAAAAAGTAAAATGAGTGTAAACCAGATGACATTTCTGGGCTGCTTTAATAATTTATCTGTTTATTTCATCTGCAGCTTTATCTGGAAAGCAGAACTGTGAGGACATTTCTCAGGGCTGAATTATCAACAACATATCAATAGTTCTTAGTTTATATAGAGTAGTAGAGGAGAAAAGAGAATAAAAAATATATTCTATAATTTAAACAAATTAGCACAGTAGACTCTAGATGACTCTTCAGCAATTAGATAAGATCATGAGTGCTGTAGTAGAAATAAACAGCCTATGAAGTTAGGACAGAAGTAGGACTAGCAGGAGAAATCTGAAAACAAACAAAAAAGAACACAGTAAAAGATTTGTCAGAACATGATACAAAATCATTTTCTCAATAAAAAAGCTCTTACAGTCTCAATTGCTTTTGATATTATGCTAGAATTTTCAAGAGAGAGCACTTTAATTGTTGGGGGAAAGCAATGCTGCACATTCATAGAAGTGTTATCATGAGCACACCAAAGTAACTTGGAGAGGACCACTCAAGATGTAATGTGTGAACATGACAAGTAAGTTGCAAGGAGCATTTTGCCGCCTTTTTTTTTTTTTTTTTTTTTTTTTTTTTTTTGGTAGAAAAAGTTAGTATAAATTCTGTATGCCTGTGTAACATGCTCTTTTGCTCTCTATATGAACAGAAATTTCATTGCAACAACTTTTCCTGAGCTTTAACCTCAGTACATTATAGAGGTACTGTTGAGGTATCTTCACTCAAATACTAACAGAGCACCTAATTTTACTTCAACCAAAGCAATTATCTTGAAATATGAGGGGCAGAAAAATGCACATAAGACTTTCATCTGGACATGGATTGTTTGTAATTTTTTGCCCCTATTTATTTTCCATATGTTTCTGTGCAGACTTCGTAGTCTGAAATTTGGAATTCAAAGCCACCATGGTCTAAATGCCCAGAATGAGCCCCATACGTTTAGAAGGAAAAGAAATGCTGTTGGCTGTGTGCTCTTCTAGCACCATAATAATTCCTATTATATTTCCTGACATTATTCTTATTTAAAAATACATTCATTTTAATACTTAGTTGGAGTGTGATTTCCTGTGGCCTGGCTTTTGACATAATTACCAAATCTAGTTTTATTGGTCACTTCATGTACTTTCTCTTCTCCCTGTCTCTATTGTGCTTTACAGGAGAAACAACCTGTCCATTTCAGACCAGTGACACAGTCCCTTTGCTAGCACAAACCACCTTTGGCATAACTGATTCTTCTCCAGAGTCACAGAGGGAAATACTTTTGTCTTCCTGTATCAATGCTCTACTTCTCTCATTTAACCTCTTAATGTGCAAGCTTTTGGACTCTGAGACTATATGCTTATGCTTACTTATGATTCTTATTACAACAAAAGGCCCTTAGAATATTGTCTGGCCATAATATTCACGCAATAATGAAGAAGAGTTTAATAAACGCACAGTTGATTTCAGGCAGGTATTTCCCATTTGGAAAACCTGATTAATGAATGAATGATGGTTGTTGGTCCAGCTGTGTTTTATTTTTGCGGCATGAGATGTTTAAGTCTTTCTAGATCAATATGAGAAGAGAGATGTTTTCAATATGAATGACAAAGAATATTAAAGATAAGAAACAAAAGGAATTAAAAAGTGAAAGTGCTATATGTAGCACTTATTTGTAATGTTTCAATACACAATACTTCCATAATAAAGTCTATTTTCATTGGTGTCGAGACACCCTTGGTTACTTTCTTTGAGCTGTTTTATTCAAAATAAAAGTCATGAATTTTACAAAACAATGCCCTTAAAACCAATGCTCAGGGCATCTTTTTGTAACCTGCTTAGAACACCTTGGATCAAGTACTACCTAGATAGCAAACCAAAGGTCATGCCACAGTAAATGGAGGTCAGTTTTCTTTATTTGGCAACTACAGTATCTGAGAAAGCAGGTGACTGAAACCTCCTTTTACTCTTTAAATGTTTTGCTTCATCTCTTTAAGACAAAGGAGAGGTGCTTCTCTTTTCCACATCACTTACCTCAATGATCACTTAAGCATAAAATTAGAGAAAAGAGAAGAAAATCAAGGTTGCTGTCAACTCCTAAGCACTATGCTAATGAAATCACTACCTTCTGCATATGCTTTTTGCATAAAATTTTCTCCGAGTCTTAAAATAGCTTTTTGAACACAGTTCTTCTGACATTATTCTTTCATTAAATCATTGCCTGGTTAATTGTATCCTATTGATGATAGCAATCCATTGATGCTGTATTTTCTTTTTATCAAGTAAAAGGTCACATCAACTGAAACCTGCTATTAAGCAAATAGCAAAGATATTGAAAGCAGTAATAATAGTCTCTGCCTGCATACACAAGGTTGATGATAAAATGAAGGTGGAAATATACATTTGAAACTTAGCCATGTAAAAACACCGCAATATCTGAAGAAAATATTATATGATAAAATGCTGTGTTTATACATAAAAAGAAACAGAGATAAATTTATAAAAATAATGAAAACTATATACAATGTCATTGAAGAAAAATTTATAGTATTGCTGTGTACCATATTTGTATTTTGGTAACTGTTGATAAACTACCTAAGGAATTCAGTTACACTTATAAATAATTTATCTTATAATTGTCTTAAATTGAGTGCTCCTTAGAGTATTTGGCTAGGAGCAGGAATATAATATTGCTAAGTCTCATGAAAAGAGGGAACATTTTACTCTTCATTTCTTAATTATCTTAATTATCTGTCCTTAACAGTTGTATGCAATTGACATAAATACATATGCTTGAAAAAAGAGAAAATAATAGACCTCTAGAGGAACAGCATGTTACACAGAACAAGCGTCAGACAACATCAGCTACTAAATAGAATTATATTTTTATTTTCCCTAGCAGTTCTGAAAAAAATCAAATGGGTTGGTTGGTTGGTTGGTTGGTTTGTTTGTTTTGGGGGTTTTGTTGTTGTTGTTGCTTTTTTTTAGGGGGGGTGTTTGGTTGGTTGGTTGGTTTTTGTGTTTTGGGGTTGTTTTGTTTTGTTTTGTTTTGTTTTGTTTTGTTTTGTTTCTAGAAAACTTGAAACAATTACCTTTCTTGAAAAATATGGAAATTTGAGAAGCTGGGGAGAAAAGCAGCCTTGTTTCAGATGAAGAAAATTGTTTGTTACCCTTTGTTTTGGTTCAAACTGGACTAAAACTGAAACTTTTGGAAGATAAAAGACTAATTCTCAACTTTAGAGTAAACTAGACATTCCAATTGGAAATGTACAAATAAAAAGTTTGACTTTTCCTACATTGCATTTTTCCAAAATATAAACATTTCAATGACTGGAAATTGATTCAGAAAGTATTTTAGCATCACCAAAGATGTGTTTATTTAGTTTTATAACATGCAAAAATAGCAGACAAATTATTTCATCCAGTTCTCCTCTAGATATTTATTGTATGGCGTAGCTTTTATTATTATCAGAGCAAATCACAAATTTGAATGAATTAATACTCATAATAACTCGCTAAGATAGGAAAATAGTACTGGTACATACAAAGGGACAGCTCAAAAAGGGGTCGTAGCCCAGGGATATTCATTACTGAGGGAAATTTCCATGTCTGAATAAAGCATCTATCACCTCTGTACGTTAAAAGGCAAGAATTCCATGCCAAGAAAAATATCTATAGCCTCCAGCATGCTGAAGAGGCAACCAACAAAGGCAGACAATTATCGATGCTGAAAATGTGAACAAAATTATCTCTAGCACAGTTAAATATCTGTCTGTGATTCTGTCACTATGGGTCTCACTGAAAATATGATCCCTCCAGCCAGCAGAAGTCCTGAGGCAGAAAGTCACTCAAGTTTCAAGGTGAAAAGAGACAATCGGACGCAGAAAACCTAGATTCCTATCTTTGTCCCTAAATCTCTCTCTGCTCTTTGTTACAGCCCATGTAAAATAAATAGGTCAGGGAGCTGGGACTGCCACTAGTAGTTCTCTTCCTTCCCATTGTTGTTATAAAAATTTACCTTTTGGGGGGCAGTTTGATCTCAATGAAGATATGGGGCTTCCAAACTTGACTTGGCCAATTCACATAGGATTTGAACACCTATGCAGAATTTCCACCCCCACACTTCCAGCTCATGCTTTTCTGCTCCGCCAGCATTAAAAAAAAAAAAAAAAAAAAAAAAAAAAGGGTATTAATATTTTTTAAACATAATGAATTTTTAAGTAACATCATATCCTAAACTCCAGATGTTGAACTGATAGGTCATTAGATGCAGGCCTATACTCTAATATAAAATGAATAGGAATCCCTAGAATTTCCCTAGAATCTCCTGAAGAATTGTCATTTTTCAGAGGGTTAAATAACCTTTGAGGGCAGCAGCTTGAAATAAATGGTTTAAAAGCTAATTGTCTAACCTCAATACCAATCACTAAAGGTTTGAGTGTCTGCCCTTGAAGAACAGAGCATGAGGTGGGAGTCAAGATTAGCCACACTGGGTTAGTTCAACTGTGCCATATTCTTCATCTCCAGAAGCCCAGCGGCAGATTCTCAAGCATAAGTATGTTTCAATCTCTTTTTATTCTTCATGAAAGGGAGTATTGTCCTGGCTTGAGTCCTAAGAATGCATTTTATCATACAATCTACAGAGCAAACATCTTTTCCTCAAGATATTTAGGATGTTTTTTGATCTATTCCTCAATTCTTCAGCCACAACCTGTACAGTGACTGAAATATTTCTTTCTTGATGCTGTCACTGACTGCTGCTGTTCACAGGGTGTAGTGTCTGGGCAGCAACTGAATGACTGGTAAGGCTGTAATCCAACAACACTCTTGATCCTGCTAGTTTTAACAATTCTTAGCTTGTTCCTTTTCTTTCATTTTGGTGGACCTTAAGGAGCAGAGGCAACCAAACAGATAAAAAGGAGTGATAAGCTGGTTTTATCCTTTTTATTTACAGATTCCTTCCTGTGACTTTGAAGTCTGATAGGGAAGCACAACTACTGTTTCAAATATACATTGCAGAGGGTGTTGCTTACCTTAATAATAATGGTTATCTAGTACATGAAACTCATTACACGTAATTATTTTGCAGCCTATTTATCACAAGAACAAGACTGATGGAACAGATGTGGTTATAAGGGATGAGTTCACATTTTCAATAGGTTCCAATTATTAATTTACCTGTCGATCCACTTGTACGACTCTTTGGCATGTTGACAAACAACTGAAATTAGAGAATTAAATTTGCTAAGGGATGATTACAGAGAATGGGGCACAGAGAAAAAGAAAATGGGATATGATGGCAGTGGAAAATAACATATTCATGTCAAAACTTGAGAATTAGTGAGCATGTTCTTTCTAAGCTGAGTGCCATACAAACACAAAAAAAAACCCCTTGTAATAAAATGATTAAAAACTAAACCAAGCAGATTTTTAAAAAGTAAGGTTATGTATGGCTGCCCCATATTGGCCTTCAGGATCTGTTAAAAAACTAACCACAGGATTTTCAGTTTTGAGAATGACATATAATTATCTGTGACTGCCAAAAAAAGCTGAGAAAGGCACTGAATATGTTAATAGCAACCACCAACAGGCCTGCTATTAGTCTGGCCATTAGAGCAGGTGGTTGTAGTTAGCAAGGGATATTAACACAGGGTTTTTCTGTACTTCACCATATGGTTCCCATTAATTTAATACACACAGAAAAGGGAAGATATTTGTCAGCAAGCAAATCTTCCTCTTTAAGCACCTCGTTCAAACCCCAGGTACCCATGAGATAATTTTGCTGAATAAAACATTATGGCCCACATGCTTTTCCATGTAATAATCCATAATGGATATTTTAACAAATCTATGGCAGCCTCCTCAGGTTGACAGAGTGATGTATGCCCTTAATGAGAAAGGACTTCACAGTGCAGTAGATGGCAATAATAGTTATACAATATCAAATCCAGGAGTACATCACAGAGCCACAGCTGGTCTTTGACAGTTCATAGGACACAAAAAATAGAGTCCAGCACTATGAAATTCTCTTCTGTGTTACTAACCTGCTCATAGGGATCTGTTTCCATGCTGTTCTATTGTGTCCAAACAAAACCATTCAAGCTAAAGGAGATGCTCCCTGAGTTTGCTATAGCAAATACACCTGTACTGGCCTGCCTAGAAAAGAAGGATTGAGGGAAAAGATTGAATGGCTATAAAATTGCAAGCAGCACAAAGAAGATGAAGAGAAGTTAAGCATTAATCACTGTCTACATAATGCAGAAAGAAGGAGACATCACATGAAATGATGAGGCAGCAGGTTACAAATGAAGAAGAGGAGAACTTTTTTCCTACTGTGCTTAAGTATTTCATGTAAACTCATTGTCAAAATGCATTGTGGACTCCTAACATTTAGATTAATTTAAATAGCAGGAAAATAATTTCAGGAAAGAAGATATCTTTGAGGTTTCTTATGAACATGTTCTCAAAGTGCATCCTACTGGCAGTGGAGAATCAGGAGAATTATCACTGTTTTTCCTCTCTTTTGCTGGCCACTCATTTTCCTCGCTTTTGTTGGTAGGCTTTCTTTGGCTACACTGTCCCATTCATAATGGTGTTTCCTACTCTCAAAGAGTGTGCAAATAAATACACATGTAAGTCAGTTCCTTGCAGTATGCATCAGTCTGCTCTCTTGCACATTTTAAATTCTTGTAACAGCTTCCTTGTAAGAAGATTGTGGTTTTGTTGGCAATATTGTAAAGGAAATATGTAAATTAAACTCCTTTTGGATTACCTCCACCAAGACCAATTAAAAAAAAAGCTCAAGATACTGCATTAGGAAAAGGCTCTTTTATGAGGCAATACACAGAGTGAATACACTGGAATTTGGATTGCACTTAAGTTGTTCATAACCATAAATAGTGTGATAGAAATCACTGGCATCATCAATTTTCAGGTTTGAGAGACTTGCTGCAGTAATATTGAGTTAACTGCACTCTGACTTTGCACACTTAGGTTTTTCCAATGAAGATATAAACTCTAAACTTATTCATTAAAAAGTTTTATCATATATACATGTTATATGAATAAAAATCACTACCACGTCAACAAGAGCTTGCATGAGAGCCTTTGAAGGATTTCATATTTGCAGAGGTCTCTGCCAAGCCTTAATATAGCATTATCGGCTATAGGCATTCACCTGGCTGAAAACAAAGGCTGAGCTGGTTTGCAGGCATTTCTTCCAAGTCCAAATTCCTTTACTTGACTATTTCGAAAGACTTATGTACAAAGGTGAGCCACCATTTTTATTAAAAGCCCAACTATTTCAATGGCAGCAATAGATCATGGAATCCATCTATTTGTTGTGAAACAGAACACACCAAGGTTATAAAATCAGAGTTTTGATGTTGCAGACATGGATAAAGAAGATATGAATATGATTAAATAACAGAAGAGAAATTCAAGTTGAGAAGAGAATGCCTCAATAAAGTCAACGGAATATTGGCTAGACAGAAATTATCTGTTTGTAGGGGGAAAACTAATCTCATTTCCACCAAAATTTGAATTATTTCTATATAATGAATATGTTGCATATTAGCAAAATAAATATTTTAACACTTCCATTTTGCACTTCAGTATCTTTCTTGTACTTAGAGCAAAAAGAGTTAGAACAATTCTTTGAATGGGAGTCGCAGTGCCTGTTCCGGTTTGCTGTATTTTGATTGTTCATGGTGTAGGAGAGTCTTCAGTCAAAGACAGACTTTGATGACAACCGGCATGAGGCCTGTTTTGGTATTCTGTCAAAGATTTAGCATGCCAGTCAATATGAGATAATAAATGGTCACTTAAAATTGATCATAATTCATTAAACGTTGATCATGATGTTGAACTCCACTAATGAGTTGCGGTGGATGCCAAGTATTTTTGGCTATACTTTCACATGCCATTATTTTGAGTATCCTGAGAACATTCATCAGAATGACAGCTGTTTCTCTGTTAATATATAGAATAATAGATGAGATACAGCAAAATAATTCTCTTGAAGGGTTGTGATGACATCATATTCCCCAAAAAACCCCAGAGCTCATATGATTTATTATATTAAGAGTATCCAGATGGAGATATTTTCATGTTTTACTGAAGCACATTCATTTCTTTAAATAATATATGGAGCTGTGACTTTGAGACTTTCACAGAGGCATGGCAGAACCCTCTGCCTTGTCTTAACATGAAACTAATTATGGATGTGAGCAAGATCCAGGGAGGTATGAGGAGGATTTTGTAAAGACTCCAGCATTATTTGTTGGCATTGCCAGTAGTAGTATATTATATGACTGGACAGTATTTTTTTCCCCAGTATTGCCTGATAATATATGATTCAAATCACTTCCCTCCCTGTAATGCATTTGTCTAACGTGATTTCGTTGGAGTTTTTAACGTATTTGCCATGCAGCGTGCTGTCTATTTTCTCCTGACCTTAATGAACAAGACAGTGAATTATGGGCTGAAGGCCCGTCTGTAATGTGGCTGCATTCTCGTAACTCACATGGTATTTAGAAGGAAAGTCCTTATGAAAAAAATACAGCTGTTTTCCTTCATCCCCTCACTCTTTTTCTTGGCCCCTGGACTTTCCAGTAGAAGAAAAAAATGTTGTTTTTACAGAACTTATTTCATCTCTGAATTCTTCCAGTGTGTTTTTTCCCCCCTGTCTTTACATACACAAGTAAACTCAAAGAGAAAGTAAAGTTGTTGAGCTTTAAGGTCTGAAAGAACAGAAAGGCTCTTTTACCTCATAAAAGTGATGTCAAATTTCTCCACTGCTAATTTGAAAAAAAATTTGCACAGCAGTTTCAAGGTGATGTTAGACCATGTGAAAATCATGGGGTTCTGTACATGGCTGCATTCCATTTCATAAAAGCATATTTACCTAAATGAGGCTGAGAAAACTGCAGAAACTGCGTGATTGTGCCTCCCATTCTTAACATAATGTCCCTTGAACCAATTGTTCATAAAGTCTGTAAGGTCCATTCCCACAAAGATATTGAGATACTTCACTGCCATTCCACCCAGTTTTCCTGGAATAACCATTGCACCTTGAGTATCCTTCACCATGTATATTACCTGTGGGTTTGTTTTCCACTGAGTTCAGAAGAATTTGCCTTCGTGGGTCTCTGCCTAGTCTCATTTTCAGAAAGAGTCTTGTGGATGTGAGAGCTTGCTGGCTTAATGAGCAGCTGGATTTTCAAATACATTCAGATAGCTATATATATAGTTATACAGGCGTTCGCTCTGTAATTTCTAAAGGTGTTATGAAGGACGTATGTCTATCTCATAACCATAATTTTGCAAATCTTTCTTTATCTGTGACCAGACAGACTTTTTACTTAAATTAACCCTTGATCAGGTCTTGAAAAATTTATAAAACGCATCAGGGTAAATACTGAAAACTCTAAATAAAGTTTGATTAATAAAGTGTCAAATAAAGTTTGTTGAAACAGGCACCTCAGGCCCAGACTGCAAGACCTGAAACAATAACTTGCCGTAGTAATCATCTTTCCTAATTTACAACATGATGAAAAAAATGCTAGATTAGACAAAGAGATTTATCTTAAATTTGCAAAAAACCACAAGTACATTAAAAAAACACAGGATATGAACAATATTAAAATTCTGAATTACAGAAGATGAGTTACAAACATGTGAGAACTCATGTCATACATCATGCATCTGAACAAGCTTAAATAATATGACGCCAAAGTTCTTTTAAAGCCAAATATATTTGTCTTCAATTGAATAATAATCCTTTTCTAATGAATTAATTAATGCATTACATTAAAAGGAAATATTCATACATATTCAGGGACAGAAAACTGAAAAAGCATTTAGATGTCATTACAAATCTGAATGTACATTTACCTTAATTTCTATTAATGGACATAAAAATTAGGTTCCAATTTACTACTACACAAATAAAGAAAATTAACCCATCAATATATTCAATTAAGGTATCATTCTTTGTTCTATAATGAAAAAGATTAGACTAGTACTCCTTTAGAAAGCATAAGTGACTGAAGTAGGTTTTCTCTCTTCCATCTTCTTAAAGCAATCTTAGTACTCCCTGACATTTGGAATTTTTCTTCACACTACACTCAAACAAATCAAGTGAAAAGTGAAAATTTCACAGGAAAACTAAAACCAAACAAAAAGAAAATAAAAATGCTATTCCAATCAGATAAAAAAGGCTCTACTCTACAAGATAGTGCCAGCCCATCTAATTAAATCAAGGCACAGCTTGTCTCTTTTGAAGTTTTGTCACCCACTTTAGTACAACCAGGATTTCATGAGCTCTTTATAAACTGCAATATACACCCTTGTTTTGTAGGCTTCAAAAAGAAAAATCCCTGTAAATCTGAAAAAACAATCTCTTTAGGCTCCCAATCTAAAATAGTTGAATTTAACAACTGACCAGAAGGATCTGTCATCCCATTTCAACTACTACCGTATATTAACTAATTTCAACCACTGTATATTAACTAATTTCAACCACTGTATATTAACTAATCTTGTTCCATTTCCTTGATAATCTTAAAAACCTCCAAATTTCATCTGATAAAGTTACATTATAACTTTGAGATATCAGGTAAAGTTGTAATCTAAGACATGGCTGTTCTATTGCGGAACTGCAAAACAACATATTGGGTAAAATACTATTCCATTTCAAAGGAGAAGTGTAGTTAGGACAGAGCATTGGCTGAAGCTGTTTTTTGGTGCCTCCTGAGAGAGACAACACAACTATTAAAAAAAAAGGAAAAAAAAAAAACCAGCAGAGGATTATATACCATCCTTTTGCAGGATGAGTTCTGGGATGACAAACTCTTGTGTTAAGCATCTCCCAATATGTGAGAAGTGACACATCCTACAAGCAAAGGAGGATTTCAGCTGTTTGGGTCTCTAGTTGTAACTCTGACCTCTCATGCTTCTCTGATACAGCTGCTTCCTACAATTTATCAGGTCGGCTATTTCGTCTACTGTTACTTGCTCATGTTATAGCCCAAGGACTTCTATTTAGTCACTAGCTGAGCCTGGGATTACCTCTCTGGAATGAAGGCATTCTCTGCAAGGATCATCACTCCCTTCTTCCTATGCTCATGGGTCCCACTGCTCCTCTCCCTCCTGTATACCAAACCAGCCTGTGCACAGTTACATAGTCAGAGGCTCCTCTGCTATTTACGTCCATAAAGGAGGAGAGGAATGGTTTCATATCTGCTGTTGAGTTTGCCTATGCTTCAAGGCATTTGATTGTTTAACTGCAAAAATTTAATCCTCTTGATCCTGTCCTTTGTAACAGGCCCAAGAGGAGGAACATTCTTCTGATTACAGAGGGCAATCACTGGAGGTGAAATCTCTGGCCTTGTTGAAATCAATGGCAAAATTCCATCAACTGACTAGTTCATCCTCTTAATCCTCTTTTAATCCTCTGTAGGACCAGATCAAATGCAATCCTTTAAATTGTATCCAGAAAAAAAAAAGTCAGTGCAAATATTGGAGCATTTTGAAATGCATTTCCTCTCACTCCTTCCACCTGACAGATGAACAGCCACGGCCTGAGTGTTTTGTAGATGCAGCTTTTGACTTCTTTTTTTGTTGCACTCTTCAAAATGCATTGCAATATTCTAAATCCCAACAAAAATGTATGGTTTGTTGTCAAACTATCCTGAAAAGAGAAAAACATGCACTTTATTAGATGTTTTATGAGAATAATAAATTTCAACAAAGCAAAGAACAACTTGCTTTGCCACTTAAAGCTCCAACTCCTTATGAGGCCTATTGAAAATTATATTCTCTGGCTTTGAGGAAAAAGAAATAATTTTAAAATGGGACAAAAATATTTTCTTTACATACCTCCCTGGTGTCACTAGCTTCACTTCTCTCCTGTTTGTCAATTCATCATCCTTCAGTAAGGCACAGTCTAAGCTTTGGTTGGTCACTGAGGAAAAACTTAAAATGAATTGACTCAGCCTGAAATATGAACTAAAAACTTGTTGTTACCTGACCATCTATTTTTCTACAACCCAAGCCACACATCTGCACCTCTTGAGACTACTCGTAAAGTTAAGAAGCAAGGGATGAACAAGTTTTACAGGAATCTCGTTACCAACAGAAACACAATACATATCTACTTTGAATTGCATAGATGCTATTTAGGCTGCACACAATTTGATGTAACTCTGTTTCTGTCATTTGGCTAAATATGCACCAGAGCAGGATGATAATACTATGAAAAATAAATACACTCTTCTAATCTACCCTGCAATGTCTGATACACTCCTGTGATAGCTACAACTGACAGTTTTACATTTAAATCATAGTGCAAGAACAGTGATTTGTGGCATTACCTCAGCTTAAGTGACACCACGATTTAATGCTATGCGTTGATTCTCAAAATACTATAGCTCCCTTGATTTTAGGGCTTTCTGTTTAGTATTTCTTTTAATATTTTTAGATAGTTCATATTTAAATAGTAAGTTTCATTAGTCCCTTCCCACAGCCTCAAAACCATAAGTTATACTGCTTAGACAACAATGTTTTTCTAAAAGGGAAGAGTAGCACTAACAAGGGTGCTGTTTTCAATAGCTTTCTCCCATCTTCCCAGAGCAGAACATCATTAAAAAATGTACTTGTTCCTTTACTTCATCTTTATTCTGGCTATATTATAAATATTTAAGTTGTTAGCTAGTGTTTTCTTGCGCCAATATTTGGGGTTGGAGCAATATTTAGAAAATCACCTCTTATTGTATCTGGACTGTGGCTGGCTCTGCAGTCTCACACAACTGGAGATTAGAAGCAGAATTCACCAAGAGGTAAGGTGAAAAGTCATGGAGCATCCTCCGGCACCTCACTGTTCAAATTTTAATCAACTCTCAGAGAAATAAATAATAAGGCAAGAGTTGGCTGAGATTTGAATTTGACAAGGGAGATTTGAATGACAAGGTGCTGCAACTTGAATGCCACGGGGTTAGGAAAATGTCAGATTCCACCCTGATATCGCTCCATCAAACAGCCATCTGTCCTTTCCAGTTCAAGCCTTTCAAGTTAAAATAGATCTGAACTGAAATCTCACAAAGGTTAAGGCTAACCAAATTGGAGTTACTTTATTCCAGACAAAGATATTAAATGCTTGGTTTCCTATTGTATGATTGTGTTGACTCTGTTGACAAAGACAAATGCACTGATTTCAGAAGAGTTTGATTCATCTGAATTTTGTTAGCACTCTTGCTGAATCACATTGGTATACTCCACTATCCATTTTCATCTTCAGCTTTGTTTAAACTTTGAAATTACAACTTTTGATATTTCAGAACAACCAGGGAAATACGTAAATCAATTTTGCTTTTTGTAAATTAATTAATTTCTGGACATAAGACATCATCAACTTTTCAGCAGCAAGGAAACAAAGAGTGAAGTTAAAAACATTAAGTGAATATCTAGATTTTTGTTTCTTCCGTTCAGGTTCAAAATCTGCTCACAGCAAAGTAGGAGTTCTAGGTTTCTTCTTTTCCTTAAAATTCTTTAAAAGACAGCTCTGCTTTTCAAAAGAAANCTGCTTTTCAAAAGGGAAAAAAAAAAAAAAAAAAAAAAAAACAAACACTGAGGGAAGGTGTATCCCTTTAAGGGATTGGAAAGACCCACCTCTGGCTTTCACCTCACCTCATTGGGATTAGTGAGTGTTTTGCCACTTTCATAGTGACTTCAGGGTTTTTGTATTTCAGCAGTGTTCATGCAAGGTAGAGGAGAGCCAAGACCTTGCCTTACGAAACACTCTACTGAGCTGCATCTCATCCCTTTCATGTGCAAGTAACCAATATAAATCAGTGGAGTTATGTGTCTGTAAAACTGATAAAAGAATGAAGAAATCTGACCCTATATGTTGTGATCCCAGTGTGATGGGAACAAACAGCTCAGTTCTTATTTGGACCTCCTGTTCACTGAATGCTAACTGCATCTGCTTTCCAAAACTTTCCAGACTTCTGAAATGAGCCTGTATTGTGCATAATAACAAGTAGCAATCACATCATGTTTAAAATAAAAGAGTTCCTGCACTTCAGGATTAGCAAAACCCAGAGATACTGATTTAAAATGGAACTCATGCTTTTTTCCTTTTGCTCTTTCTCTCTCTCTTATCAGAAGACATCAGTGGGGGGTTGGAAACTCATTTCTGGGGCCACAGGAGGTGAAGGAGTGAAGAAGAGGTGAACAGGAAATGCTCGCTCAGTTTGAAATAATGTGGGTTTATGATGAAAGTACTGCCTTTGGGCTCTGGATGAACATAAAGTTGTTGCTTTGTGTTCAAGTGCAAAAATTAAGCTCGACTGCAAAATACTAAAGTTGCACCTAAGAGATGAGGCCTCAGAACTCTTCAATGTCAAGTTCAGATGCTCACGTTGCCTACATGCTGGACGTAGACTAAAACATACTGCCCCATCTCCTCAGTGCCCTGGCATGTGCAGGAGGGAAGCCTGGATGCGGACGAGAGCTGCACCATGCACTCATGTAAAACCATATCCAGAGTAAGAGTGACCAGGATTTTGGGATATGCCCAAAAGTGCCCCCACCCTCCCCCCCAACCTGCGCTGGACTAAATATTGCCGGGCAGAACTAGGTCTTCTCTTTCTAATGGCAAAAAACTAATAGTAACTGGTGCATTGTAACCACTCTAATCTGCAGAAAACTTGGATATTCATGAAACAAACTGTTACCCTGTAGAAGTATAGCACAACTTCTTATGGAGTGTTTTCTTGGGTGATATTTTTGATTTTCTGTTCCTGTTCCTACCTAGCAGCCAAGAAAACTAAACAACATTGTAAGAGTGATGCTGCTAGAGGTATAATCCTCCTGGCTCATTGACTGACTGTCTTGACAAGTGCTCATCCTTTTTTATGGTTCTAAGTAACATGAAGAAGGTGACTGCAAGAACAGTTCTATAGATGGTTTACCATTTGTTAGCACACTACTCCCAATCTATTGAGCTATTAATGCCTTTACATTTGGAAATGGTCAACTTCTAAAAATTTAAGTTCACATGTGTTTTCTCCACAATGTTCAACTGTGTCACTGGAAAATAATTTGAAATGTCAAAGGGTTTAATAAAGAAAAAAATATTTTACTATTGTATTTAAGATGAAATAATGAAAGAGAATAAAATAACCTTATTTAATAAGGAAATTATTATATATTTGAATAACAATATTATGATGTAGAAACTATCCAAATGGGTTACAGTGTTGATAGTAGAATGTGGAGAAGCCTTCAACTCAGCAGCCTTTGTGAAATCTCTCTCTCTTCCCCTCTTCCTTTCTCTGGAAAAATCCTGAGGCTTATGTGGATCATGCAAGAGGAAAGTTGCTGTCAAGCAGAACGACTAGCCCCTCCTCTCTGCAAGGACAGCCACATGTAGCAATTGTGACTTTTTCCTAAGCATCTGGCACTGCAAGCACCCCAGCCTAGCTCCACAGTCTCTCTTGCGAGGCCAGTGAGTCATACCCCTACTTCAAGCCTCTAAGAAACCCAACATGAGCTGCTTCACCTTCATTCAGAGCTGCTCCCCAGGCTGATTAATCATCTTCAGGACCACTAGCACTTGAGATATATGCATAATTTAAGTGTTTTTACATTCATCCTTGTGTTTCTACATTCATCCTTATAATACTGAAATCATGCAATTTGTTCAGTCCACAACAATATTGTTACATATTTGTATAGTCAATTGACTTTACTCTGATTTATGTTTTTTCCAAATAAAAGTGCTCTTTGTTTCAAATATGACAGGTGGTTAAAGATGGACAAATAATTTACAAGCAGATTAGCTTTTTGGGGTGTTAAATCCCTGTAATTGGAAGGCAACTATTCCAAGCACAGTCCAAAGAATGTCATGTCAGTTCTTACTGGTGGTATAGAAAGGGACTAATGGCATTCGTTTGCTCACTTGTGGATTTCTTGGACACATTTTGTCACTGGATTAACAGGGCAGTAGCCAAACAGGTTAGAAAAAATTAGCGAAGTCTCACAGAAATGATGTAAGCTGGTATTTGGAAATTTATGTAAGTTACAGGCAGCAACAGTGATCAGATTAATTAAAAAAAAAACATTTTAACCTCTGAGACACCAGTGTATTTTCAGCGGAGTTACTCTGTGTTCACAATAGTACAAATAAGATAAGAGGCTTTCTATGAAGCATGAAAGAAATAATCTACCTGTTGACATTCTTAAACTAGATTCAGGCTGAAGAAATATCTTCATCTAACCACACACAGAGGCAGAGGGAGGGTATGGGGGTTCTCCAGTTCTCATCTCTGACTCGGTGTTATGCTTCTCACAGAAAGGGCACAAGAACCAAGTCTTTCAACCAGAAAAGGTTGCCTTAGTATCTTGCACCACCCAGAGATCCCCGGACATCTTGGAGGAACTTTCCATTTCACCACGGACAGGTCAGGGAATGACCTCCTCCTTTATCTAGGAGAACAAGGCTCTACATTCCACCACAAGGACATAAAGAAACTATATTTCATCCTTTGGCTTAGCCCTGAGTAAGCATTTTATCTATTTTTGACAACTGTTAAAATTTCATAGGAGAAAATCCCTAGGATTTACAGGAATATAGGAATTATATTTTTGGGATTTATAGGAATGATTTTGAGTCTTTGTCTGCTCTTCAACCAAAAATCTAGATAGATGAATAAATACTCGTTATAGTTTAAATGGATTTGTTTTGAACAGCAACTATGCTTTATATTTCCCTCTGTGTTACTATCCGACTATTAAAATTGTTGGAGAGATGCCTCTGCATAAATTAAGGTACAAACGATGCCAAAGTCAATAGTATGGACTTTATTTAACACTAAATGTGAGGAGAAGGAAGAGAGAGAGAGAGAGAGAAGGCGGGGAGAGAAAGAGAGTGATGGAGAGAAAGATTAATTAGAAAATATCACCACTCCGCAGATCCCAATGGCAGCCTGTCGATCCTCTTCTTTTGATTTTCTTGGTGGAGAGGGTCCCCCAAAACACAGAGTTCAATGGATTTATACATGTTCAGACCATGTGGGAATGCCCAGGTACCTCCCCTGGGAGGGACAAGTTTGACACTTCCTCTTGCGAAGACTCTGGATCAGTTGCATCCCTCTGCATCACGTGTGGTCTTCTGGTGCACGGCCTCAGGAATGAGACTGGGTAGCACTCTAGGGTCTTTGATGGTTTATGATATCTTCTCAGCTGCCTCTCAGGTGAATGTCCCACGGATGTAGCCTTCCAGGGCTGTGGAGTTTTACAACTGAGCCAGTTTGCATAACAGGGTGGATGTTCACTTCCTCTGACAAGAGGTAACGCCACACCCCCAAAACTCTCCTCCCCCCTTGGTTGGCTGTGTGTGTGTGCAAACCCAAACTCAGCAGATGGGTCTGTGGATTATGGCTCCCCCACCCCGAACCCAGCCAGAGTTGATTTTCAGGACAGCTGCTGGGTTTGGCTTTCTTGTGGATGCATTCTTCTCCTTCAGCCTTGTTTACTTCCCCTAGATCTGAGATAACTGGAAAATAGTGTCACCTTTATCTTACCTCAAGCTCCCCGAGGTGGCTTAACTCATAGTCCAAAGTTCCAGTCAGAAGGCCTATTCAGGGAGGAGTGGGCTTCCGTGGTCGCAGCTTATTCATGGAGTTTTGCCGTAATGGGCAAAAAGGCCTTCATAACAATGTTTAAGCCATTAACTGTAACATTTCAGGCTCTCACACTCTGTATTATATCTGAAAGTCCGGATTTTAAATTCCAGGAGACTGTAGCATTTACGTTGCTTAATAGAGATTGGCTGTCACGCCATTTTTCAGGGCAGGTGTTGATATATTTATATATATATTTATCAACACCACATTTTTATGCATCCTTTGGAGGTCACAGTCATTTTGTGCACAGTGTAAACTGAAAAAATTTGCATGTGAAATTGTAGTTTGATCAAATAAGTTCTGATTTATTTGGGTTGAGTGTATATACTGTCGTCAGTGCAATTTCTCTCTAGATTGCAAGGATTATTACTCAAAACATTACAACTGAAGCAATCCCAGTATTATTTTCGAAATATGTCAGTAGCTTTGTAACTCTTATTTTTCAACCATGGAAATATGCTGTTTATTAGGTCTAAAAAAATAAAATTCTAGGCCAATTAAAAAAATATATAAACTCAAAAATGAATATATTTTTTATTCAGATTCATTCTGAATATGAATCTGCGCACTAGAAGCCTTTCTGAAATATTGTTTCACTGATGAGTTACCACAGATACCAAGCTGTTAGGCAGCTTAAAAAATCATCAGTAGATAGGAAAGCATACCCAAAATACATCCTGGGCAATGTCAGAGCACACTGGTGGTCCTTTTCCTCTCTGTAATATACCAGAGAACAACCAAAAATAATTGAGCAAGGACTAAAAAGAACAGTAAAAGTAAAAAAAATCAGTTTCATGCACAAAAGGATCATCCCCATCTTCTGGGACTGAAATGCTGCTGAGAAGTACTATCCCTCATTAGCACTTCATGTGGGGTAGAATTGCTTCAGTATTTCTGAACAAGCAAACACAAAGCTTGAAAAATATTGGTAATTGTATTTCTCAACAGAAAAACTACCCATCTTAGATGTTTATATTGTCATATTGCCATTCTCAGTCTGTAATGGGCTAACCTTGGCTTGGGGAGGATTGGAGAGACAGCAAGCACTGCACAACAGCAGCCAACGTGCCATTCTAGTTCCAAATACAGAACACAGAACTATGAGGGCTGCTGTGGGAAAAGTTAAATCCATCCCAGCCAGACCTAACATGCAGTCCCACAAAAAAAAAAAAAAAAAAAAAAAAAAAAAAAAAAAAAAAAAAAAAAAAAAAAAAAAAAAAATTAGTGGATTAGGCATGTTTTCTTCTTCTGTTACAGAAAAATTGGTTGACTAGCACAACTAATTGCTACCAGTTAATTAAAAATAACAGGAGAGAGTGATCAGAGAACAGCTGGAGAGCTAAAACACCTCTCTTACTACATAATGGACTACAGCAGCTTTCTGGTCAGTCATACCCATTGTTGCTCCTTCAATCAATATCCCCACACAATATGCACAGGTAACTTGTTACGTGACCTGGAGGTCCAGGAAAATTGAACGAGAGAGAGACTTGTGTTTTTCCTCCAGTAAAGTATTCAGAGCTGTAATTCAGCAGAGTTTATCCTTTTTCTTGCAATTCACCTTTATGTGTGCTTATTTCTGAGATCAGCAGATTGTATTGAGAAACAAGCAGTCATTCCCATAGGTTGCTACACTGCACTTGGTGTCCAGAATTTTTGCAGAAACTGCAAGGATAGAAATGACCAGCTGGGAAGGGGAGGATGCCGGATGAAGGAGTGCTCAGCTCTTCTTTCAGGGCATCCCATTTCAGCTTGGACATGTATGGAACTCTAAATTCTGATCTATTTTTAGGGGTTTTTGGGAGGGTTTTTTTGTTTTGTTTTGTTTGTTTGGTTGGTTGGTTTTGTTTTTTGGGTTTTTTTTTTAATTGGTCATGTCTCCACCTCTTGAGAGGAACTGTTATCTTCACTGGTCACATATATATTATTTGACCAAAGATCTGATGTTCAAACACAGCTCTGGGACTAGATTTCTTGTAATTTTCCTACCTTTTCCTTCTTAAAGACACATCAAATACTAACTGTAGCAAAGGTCATGCAAAGTGAACCATTTTCATTTTCAGCTACTCTAACGTATTATCTCCTATTTTCTTGTTGCTGTTCCTGCTGATGTGTTCTTTAACTGGTATGTTAAATATCTACATCTAATCTCTCTTTCTCTTGGCAGGTGATTTGTTTCAAGTCCTTGGGGACAATATCAGTGTCTGCAAAGTTACTAGAACAGAAGCTTTCCATTTCAAAGGGACTTCATGGCACAACCTGTGGACTTAAGGTCAATTTCCAGATAAATCCTAAGCCTATCAGTACTACTAGGCTTAATCTTTTTGTTCCCATCTCTTCAGTTTAATATGCTTAGTTAAACTTATCATCACTTTCTAGGCAAGAAAGTTGATACGTTCTATCATCTTGTTTCATGCTCTCCCCCTGTTCACTCCTTTTGACATTTGTTTTTATTTATTGTCCTTGTGTCAACATAAACCTTCTGTTCTCTTTCCTATCACATAAAAATAAGATATATGTGCTATCTCCTTAACAGAAGTAAACATAGAACTTTGACATGTAGATGGGCCCTCAAGTCAGCGACAAATCAAATCAAACAGTCACATAGGTCTCTTTAAGAATGACTGGGGAAAATCAGTGAGCTTTCAAGCCCTTATTCTGCAAGGCCATATAGCCATAAAAACCAGTGTTCAGAGGCCTGGCACAAAAATTAACCACAAATGGGATATAAAAGGTATTTTTGTGTACAAATTACACCCAGTTCCATCACCATAGTATGAAAAGTCGACCAACTAGACTCCTTTCCAGAGCAGTGATCTAACAAGGTCTAAAAAAGACCTTAAATTTGTAGTAAAAAAGAAGTCTAGGGATTCTATAATTGAGTATCACTTGTGTTGTGGTCCAAAATTTTACTTATTTGATTTCGCTGTTATTTAATGTCACCAAAAGGCAATTTCAGAAAATGTAAAATACACTCAGTTCTCTTAAAACAGCACAGTAACAATGTCAAAGCATGTACAACAGCGAAAGCATTGGTTTTGCCACAATTATAATGCAAACTTCTCTCTTCTATGTCCTCGTCTCCCAAAAAAGTGGCTTTTCCACTCTTTCCCTTTGAAATTAACTGATATCATTACCAGCCTCTTTGTTAGACTTCTCTTTAATAAAAGGATTTTCTCATATTTTCTCTGAAAAGAGCTGAACAAATGATTGCAGAGACCTTTCCCATAGACACTGACAATGAACTTTAAATCCATTGTTTAACCAAACACTATGCAAAGGGCGACTGTTCATTTTAAGTGGACAATAACAATTGAAATTATTCTTATAATTCAGTTATAATTCATAGTAGAAGATGAATCTGTGGTAGTAATATGGGACTAGATTTCCCTTGGTGCTCTGTCACATAACCCCATCTAAACTCTTCCTAAATAACAAGAATAGTTTCTCAAATAATAAAATATTCAATCTAAAACTTGGGCATTCAGACTGGACTAGCATGACATGTACTTAAACTGATGTTTTGTTTGATTTTCATGTTTCTGTACCAACACAGTTCTCCCTCAGCCCATGGGAAGAGATAGGCAGTCATCTCAAAATATGGATACGACAGAGATCTTCAATATTACTTGCATGATCAGGTTTCTATTTACTGTGATCTGTTTTGTTTACTATAAAATGGGTGAAATATGACTGCCTAAAAGGAGTATCATGAGATTCTTCAGGGGAAGGTTTTCGTAATTTGCAGAATATTCTATGTACTTTGCATTGTATGACTAGAGACTCACAAAAAATAAGACAAAGCCAAGTAATAGCATTTTATATTGAAGAAAGCTTTTGCACTTATTTTACACTCCATGGGACCTAAACATCCTTTTGACCTTTGTCACCACAATAATTTTCAGTCTTAGATATTTATTACATACACACACAAGAACCCGAAAAAAAACATATGTATTGAGTTTGCTCGGCCAAGTTCTGATAGCAGGGGGGCTACAGGGATGGCTTCTGTGGGAAGCTTCCAAAAGCTTCCTCCATGTCCAGCAGAGCCACTCCCTGACTGTTCCAAAGACAGATGTGCTGCTGGCCAAGGCTGGTCCAATTAAACACGGTGGTAACACCTCTGTGATAATATATTAAGAAGGAAAAAAAAAAAAATAGTTATTGTGGAGTTGTAATTGCAGCCAGAGAAGCGTGGGGTGAGAACATGTGAGAGGAACAGCCCTGCAGACAGCAAGGTCTGAGAAGGAAGAGAAGGAGGTGCTCCAGGCACCAGGCCTGAGTTTCCCCTGCAGGCAGTGGTGCTGACCATGGTGAGGCAGCTGTGCCCCTGCAGCCCATGGAGGAGCCCATGCCGGAGCAGGTGGATGCCCAAGAGGAGGCTGTGACCCTGCGGGAGGCTTGTGACAGACAGGGCCCTGGCAGGAACCTGCAGACCTGTGGAGAGAGGAGCCCCTGTTGGAACAGGTTTCCTGGTAGGATTTGTGACCCTGTTGGGGACCCACGCTGGAGCAGGCTGTTCTTGAGGGACCACACCCCTTGGAAGAGTGACACACATTACAGCAGTTTGTGAGAGTTGTTGCCTGTGGGATGGACTCATGCTGGAGAAGTTCATGGAGAACTTTCTCCTGTGGGAGGGACCCCACGCTGGAGCAGCGGAAGGACTCCTGTCGTTGAGCAGCAGCTGGAACAGTGTGTGATGAACTGACCATAACCCCCATGCCCTGTCTCCCTGCACTGCTGAGGGGGAGGAGATAGAGATGAGAAGGAGGGAGAGGTGGGGAGAAGATGTTTGGAGGTCTGTTTTTACTTCTCATTATCCTGCTCCAACTCTGCTGATAATAAATTCAATTATTATCCCCAAATTGAATGTTTTTTGCCTTGATGATATTTTCTGAGTGATCTCTCCTGGTCCTTATCTCAACCCATGAACCTTTCTTTATATTTTCTCTCTGCTGTTCAGTTGCAGAAGGGCAGAAGATGGTGAGAGAGTAGATTCGGTGGCATCCAGCCAGCATTAACCCGCAACAGAACAGAAAGGTAATTTCTACGTTTTTGTGATCAAGACTTGTAGTTATGATGTACAGATTATCTGAGCTCTATTTGATTCTGGTTTGTTGGTACTAGGGCACATTTCACTGTACAACAAACCTTATTGTCACAGAACTCATGTCCAGAATACAGGGCCAAGTTTATAGGCCCTGTTCTCACATCAGGCTTTATCCAGTTAGTCCTAGTTTGCTCCTCATCTCTTGCTTCCATCTTCTTATCCTCTCAAAAATCTTCTCTTACTACTACTGTCCCAAAATCTTCCACACTTACTAGCTCTTAATTTTGGGCTTGTTTTTTTCTTTTTTCTCCAAATGAACTTGTGTGCCATTGAAAAACATAATTTTCAAATTGGTGAACTATTTTGACTGTCCTACTTTCAAAGACAGCCTCATGCAAATGTCTTGTAATGAACATTTCAACAAAAATGGCTAACTTTTTCTAAAATGATCAGCAATTAAAAACAGAACCTTTCAACAGGGACCAAGTGACAGTCTCAGAAGATTAACTTTTTATTAGCTTTGCCTATAAACTTGGCATTTTAAATAAACAGCTGTTTCTTTCTTCTTTTTTTTTTTTCTACACAAGTGATACTCACAGAAATATACAATTAATATTTACAAAAAAATTACTACTTTTCTGAAGTAATTTAAGATAAAATCCTGGTTTTTTTCTCTATAGAATATTAAGCATATGGTTAAAAAATGCAACACACAGGATAGTAGTTTGTATTCAGTCCTACAGGTTAGTAAGAGTAATTTCTGTAGAACATTATAGGCTTTAGTCATGTTAAATCCTTCAGGGCTTTTCTGTAAGAGCTATTTGAGTTGTTTCATTGAGCAATTTGACTTTAGAAAGGTTTCTTCTTAGTAGGCAATTGCTCCTGTATTTTCCTGTTAGCCAGCTGTCCACACCTAATACTGAGCTGAATGTAAATTTTAACAGCCTGTAAGACATTGATGGAGTGGTTCCAAATTCAGTAAAGTTTGGTTATCAGATGGCCCAGTAAATTAAGTGAGACTCCTATTGTCTTGTAACAAGCTGAATACTTAATTAATCAAAGAAACCACTTGACAATCAAGCAAAAAACATTGTTAAAATTAACTTTTCGGATAAAAAACAAACAAAATATTCAATTTTCACCAAAATCAGATACAATTCCTTAAGTCCTTCAACATATGGTCAAAGTTTACCTTCCTCAATTCCTTGTAGCTTTGCTATAAAAAATAACAAGATCTTAAGTCTTTTTATCATAGGACTCCATTAACCAAATTCAGCTATCTCTGCTCTTTGAACAAGTCTTTCATCTTTTCAGATCATTCTGTTGGCCCAAACACAGATCCAAAGGTGAATATAACTCAGCCTCTCTATAGCTACCTGTTGTTACATGTCCAACAGCAACATTCCATCAGCTTAGCGGGCTGCAGGATCTGATGACTTGACGTACAAAACTACACTGGTACATAACAGTATAACTTGGAAGTTTAGGCAAAATGTTTAACAAGCTGGTGTCAGAATTTGAATGACTATTAACCCGGTCCATATGAATTTTTTGTTTTACTCTTTAAGAAGAAGCTGTAAGATAAAAGACCTTGTCTTTAAGCTATAATACATAAACTTTAAAATCACTTTTATAACTAGTTTAGATTAATCTGAGCAGCTGTTAAAGGTTAAGACATTAAGTACAAACTGTATAAATTACTGAGGAGACACCTGGATTCCACAAGTGCTTAACGTGACCTTATTTTATTTCTTAAAAGGGTATTTACCCTTTTAAGAAAAGAAAGAAAGTGATTACAAAGCAAGCATTAACTTGCTTACTTTGTGGACAGAAACCGGGATAAAAATATATGTGAGATATATATATATAGATCATCTAAATTACTCTCACAAACTAACCACAGTTTATGTCTTCTGTCTCATAAAGGTCTCAAAAAAAAAAATCTGCTAAAATTAAGTAATGATCAACTGAAAAAACTGCATTGCTCACAAATACAAATGCACAAAGGGTCCAGTATTTCTGACTTGAGAAACAGCCTAGTTAGTTTTGAATATCTGAAAGGGGCTGCTTTAGTGCTGAAACCTATGAAACTGGGACTACTTTATAGTCCAAACTATCAAAGAAGAGATGCAGAATGTCATCTTTCTTTAAAGAGGGACAGGAGCAGCTCATTCAGAGGCCAGTTTCTGACAATTGCTAGAGAATCTACTGTGTAAAATAAGTTATGTTTAGCAATCAGAGATTTCTCTTCCAAACAGGACAGTGTTTTGAACTGTCTAGAAGAGAATATTAATAAAAAAAAAAAAAAACAAACTGTAAAGTTGTTGTGAAGATACAATACAGGAAATAGAAGACTATAACATGAGAGAAGAAACAGCATTCAGCATACAATTACCTGGTATTTAAAGAATTGTCATTTCATAATACAGGTCCTGTAATGCACAGGCTCAGGACTCAGGATATTTTTATGGGAAAAAAAACCCACCAACTTCATTTTTTTTCTGGTTATTTGCCACTCAAATAAATGTAAAGCAAATTCTGAAAATCTTTAATTTTATGAGTAATTCCTTTGAGTCTAGCCAGGTATGTGAAGGATAAGCCTTGAGACAGTGGTTCAGAAGTAGGCCCTGATCACCCTTCTAGATGTATAACTGAACAGTTTCTAAAAATAAAAATGCTACAGTATTCCTTAAAGCACTAGTTATTTTTGACACCACCATCTACCATTTCTTCGCCATCCATATGTTAATGCTGCCACCTCAGACAAATGCCAGTGAAACTTAATGCCACAATACACAATGTGGATTACCAAACATAGGTTTTATTAGCCAAGATGGGTCCATGTATACTTAAGATACATTAAGTTATAAAAGAGGCATTTAAAAAATAACCTTTAAGCTCTGACCCTTTTCCCCTCATGGTCATTTAGTGACTTGGAGGAAGAATAAAATTTTCATGGCCATTAGAGGTAAACAGACACGACAATGAGAAGACACTGTGCTTCAAGGAGACATACTGCACTTTGCTCGACACTCACAATTCATACCAGTGATGTAATGACTAAAGCAACACTAAATGAAGTGAAAAAGATGCATATTGACAACAGCAAAAACGTGAACTATGAGGGGGAAACATTAATAGTGGGTTTTCAGGTGCAAAGAGAAATAACTTCAACATTTATTTCACTTAAGGCACTACAAGGGAGAACATATGTCAGGAGAAGTTGTTTGCTTTCCCCTCCACGCAGCTGGGAGTAGTACAGCTTGGTTTCTAACCGTACAGAGAAGGTGAATTGTGCTGTTGTCACTGACACTTCTTTCTCAGTCATAATAGCCAAATCGAAACCGAAAGAACACGTTCAGGCAAGAGTGACGTCTTGCCTTGAAACAAGAGCCACAAACCAGTTTAAAACACTGACAATCTAGTTGCTGGGTGATCCCTGTCTCAGCCCAGTCGTGCCACAGAAAGCAGTCAGCTCTTGCAGCAGGACGAGGTGGGCTTCACTCTTTGACCAGCTGGTCACAGAGGAAAGAGGACATGCTGCTGTCAGGGACTATTGTTTGCTGCAGCAGAAGCTCATGGTGATGGCACCAATACCTATATAGCCACTCCCACTGAGGAGCTAAATGTCAGCCTGAGTGGGGGGAGAGAGAAAACTCCTGGAGTCTGGCTTCTTCTCTGAGCCCAATGCTGGATGAAATCATCTTGTTCCTAAGGAGAGATCTGAAGCTCCAGAAATTTTCCACACACTGGCAGGTCTCTGTCTCCTGAAACCCCATCCACCTAATCATATCAATAAAGTGGTCACCCTCCCTACAGAGCAGGATTTAAGAACCACTAAGCTCAGCATAAATAATGTGCACACTCTTTCACCAGTAGTGGTATACTCATGAATTCCACAGTGCCCACAGCTGTCCCAAATTAACACTTCTCTTTCATTTTTATCTATATCCCTTCCTTACCCAACTACAAATCAAGTACTTAACCTGGATGAATGGAAATGTCTTGTAAATTATAGAATAGCTGAGGGTAATTACGTTTTCTACTGCTTCTTACACGAGGTGATGGAAAGAAGGGCAGGAAAAATATCCTGTACCACTGTTACAGTAATTGATTCTCTCATGTATAATTCTTTAGAGAAAACAGAACCATATTTGTGGTTTAAATGTTCCATTCCTTTTACAAGATAGGAGCTGAAACAAAATATCTGGCTGGTGTTTGGCTTTTTAGAAAAAGCAAGGCTGTAAGTATGTAAAATACCTAAAATAAAATATAATTATTAATAACGATTTGCATTTTGCTAAGTGTTCCACAGCCAGAAATCTCACCACAGTTTTAAGGCAGGTGTCTTTTTTTTCAAAGTCTCCTTTCAGTCTCTTTGAATCATAACTTATTATTTTAACCATTTATCTAGATTATACTAAGAATCTATTAGTAATGCTTAGTGGCTGAAACAGACTGCTGGTAAAATGGAGGTCGAATGAGCTCTTCTGAACCTTGCTTCTGCATGTGTGATGTCTCTTTATTGCAGTCATTTGTCATTTTTTACCTTTCAGACAGTATTAGAGGATAATTATATGGTAGTTAAATTGCCAAAAATTAATACATTTCTCCTTCCAAGAAAGGTTCTTTTCTATTTTGAATCTACTATACTCTGTAAAACACAAGCTTCTATGTGACAAATTGGATGCTGTGAAATAGTATATGCAATAAAAGTGATTAACACTGTGAACAAAGGCTGACTGCATTTTCAGACAGATGTAGAAACATTTCATATATTAGATGTTTAATACTGTAAGATTCTCATATTGACTAATTTGAATGCCTAAGGAGTTTTACTTTGTATTTCAAATTTCAGTAATTAAAATATTCTTGCAATAGTCTTCTTAATATTAATTGAGCATTTCTCATGACACAACAAGCAAAATGATTACTGCTGCTGAGTTTCTATTTCATTTTTCAGTTCCAGCAGTCTCTAACATAAAGATCTCTGTGCAGCAGACAAAATGCACAATAATTTCTAAACCACAGAGTTCTGTTAGTGTACCAAAAAGAAGAAGAAGAAAAAAATATGGTAATGAATTTTGATCTTACTTTCACTAGCTAAATTCTAAGTCAGTAACTATCATTGAAATGACTGCTAATTCTGATTTTTAAATACTTCCTCTTACACAATACTCCAGTGTTGGCATAATATAACACAAACAATGTTCTTTAGCTTGAAGGAAAATTATCTCGTTTGCAATTCTAATCACATTGGTAAGGAGTTTTGATTCCTGATCCTGAAGATAAAATTAGTTTCAACTTCTTTTGAAAAAAATCTATGCATTTTATAAGACCAGTTTCTAAGAGAAGTTTAATGCAAAGACAACATGTTTTCAAGGCCTTTTGGTGTGATACCTAAGGAATGAAATCTCAATGATGTTATATAGAAATTATTAATAGGACACTTTGATACTGCAAAACAATTACCATTTAAAGAAAGTAATTCAGAGGAAGTAAGGTTTGAGTGTATCATGGTTGCTCACGGTAGTAAGTGTTCCACATTTCAGCATCCACATCATACATGGATTGGACTGGAAGAATTAGAAAATCTTTTTATTATTATGCAACAGAAAAATGAGTGAAATTGTTTCCACTCAAAGGAAAAGATCTAAATGCAATCTTATTAATATACTAGTTGATTGTAGGTAAATGTAGGGAAGTGTAATGAATATCAGTACTAGTCTTGATTCTCTCTTTTAGATTTTATAGCCCTAGGCATGAATAATTCCAGCTTTGGTTACTAAATTATCTAATACATCCACTGAAATATTTTAACAATTACATTGAAAACAAAACCCACAAATGCACTATAAAAATAATTAGAGAAAAATCCAAGGGCTTCACCTTTCTACTTTTAATAGTAAACCTGTTAAGAAAAATCCATTAATGGTCATACAGAAGATGTAAGAGCTTTAATTTCTCTAGAAAACCTTGTGAAGTTGGGTTTTTTCCCTTTCTTACATATCAGTACCAGCTAGTGAAATAGTAGGTAGGGTGGAGGGTAAGGTTGTGAAAATGCCTAGCAATTTAGAAGACTTATCTACAAATTGAATCAATAAACTAGACTTTGAAGTAAACCCTTAGAGAACAATGAAAATCAATAATGGAATACTGTGCAAATGTGAGGAAAATAACAATAAAAGGAGGACCATGACGGTACCAACAGCAGTAGGGGTTTGGTTCTGGGAGACCTAGGTTTGTGTCAATTATTATCAAAGTCCTGATATTTGAAGTTCTAGGGGAAAATGAAAAATTTCCCCTCTTGAAAACTACACTCACTGGACTGAATTTTATTGGCCTTATTAGAAATCTTATTCTGAAAAAATTACTAAGGCTGCTAGCAGGACTTAGGGTTTTTTAAAAAACCACTTTGGAGGATGTTGCGTTCTCTCTTCTGGAGAGAAGCGGCAAGATCTTTTGCAGTGGCTCATGAGATGGTTGGCCGCCGCTTTAGTCTGCGGGAGGCAGTTCAGGGGCTCGCTCCCAGACGTCAGCCCCCAGGGCCCGAGCGTGTGCTCGCTCTCTCTGGCGGCGGTGCTCTAGGGCGGCACATGGCTGGATTGTGTTGAGGCGGGGCTGCTCCGGCGATCTGGTTGGCCCGCGTCCTCCCTCCGATTGTAAAGGCGCAGGAGGAAGTAAAAGAGGCAGGAATGGCTCTTCAAGNTGCACCCCAACAGGAGGAGAATTCCACATGCTTCTGCAAGGAAAACTGTGCAGAATTACAAAGCACTCTGTCAGAAAAACTGGCACTGTCCATTGCTATGCACAAAAAGGAGATGTGAAATACGAAGTAACAAAGGGATAGAGTGGACTTTCCAGCTGAAAATTGGCACCTATTAAAGAAATATTCCAGATTGTCAGAATCAACTGGGAAAACAGAAGGCTGACAAAGCCTCATAATTCTTTCTTTGTTTTCTGGTAATACAATGAAATGCTTCACTAAACACATATATTAAACTCTGTACATTTGCTAAAGATGTTTTAGAATGTTTAATGGAATGAAGAATATCAGACTAAAGAAATGCTGATTTTTAGAAAGCTATTTATAAGTCCTAAATAAATAGATATTTATAAACTCTTTTTTTAAAATTACTGTTATTTCAAAGTTGAAGACCTCACTATGCTGTAGTATACCTATATATATATATATGTATATACGGTTATGATTGTATATACAGAGTCACACTTAGCTAGTTTGTAAATTGTTCTTGATTTGTATACCATTTTCTTGCATTTTTTCAGTTATAAATAAACCACTGAGGAGGAATTAAAGGTAACTTCTAGGAAGAATTCAGTAGATATTTTTCCACCTCATTTCTACATTTTAGTTCTTGTGATGAGGAAAAAAGTCCAATTTTATGGGATCTTGCTTACTTTATTATGAGCAGTTTGCTAACCTCACAGCAAAAGTTCATTCTTCTCTATGTAGTTGAAGGTAGTAGCTATTACTTTGTTTTTCAAGTAAATAGAATGTCCTAAGGTCAATTCATGTTTTGTGATTTGTGGATGTTTTTTGTACTCCAGTTCATGATGGACTTTTTTATGCTACGCACTTCCATTTCCCAGCTTACTCCACAATGTCTATCAGAATTTTTCTTTCTGTAAAAATAATTGTTTTGCTTACTCTACTGTTTTTGCTGTGAAGTCTGTCCATGTCCTACAATGAACTATTCCATTTTGTTATTTTCCATTTTGCCCTTCACTACAAGATGAACATTGAGGCACTGGAGCATGTCCAGAAAAGGGCGACAAAACTGGTGAAGAGTCTACAGAGTAAGTCTTATGAGGAGTGGCTGAGGGAGCTGAGTGGTTGTTTAGCCAGGAAAAAAAGGGTTCAGGGAAGACCTTATCACTCTCTACAACTACCTGAAAGGAGGGTGTAGGGATGTGGGGGTCAGCCTCTTCTCCCAAGTAAAAAGCAATAGGACAGGAGAAATTACTTCAACTTACACCAGTGGAGATTTAGATTGGATATTAGGAAAAAATTCCCTTTGGAAAGGATTATTCAAGCATTGGCACAGGTTGCCCAGGGAAATGGTAGAGTCGCCATTCCTAGACGTATTTAAAAGATGTGTAGATATGGCACTGGAGGATATGGTTTAGGTGTGGACTTAGTAGTGTAAAGTTCATGGTTGGACTTGATCTTAAAGGTCTTTTCCAATCTAAATAATTCTATGATTCTAAAACTATAGGGAATTAAGGTATGCATATGTGTATTTATGTATATTTTCATTGACTAATATTTTTTCTAAAACACAATGGAGAGAGTTGTGGATTTTGTAGTGGAAAAATCTTGAAATTAATTATGTAATTTTACTTTCTTTTCTTGCTCTTAAAAAAAATCAAAAAACAAACACAGCACATCTCTTATTTTACCTTTAGAAATAGTCTAGACAGGAGCTATTTCTCAAGCAAAATGCTGTAATTTTTTTCTGTGTCCAGAGTTTGTTTCTTTTATCTCAACAAAACTATAAACATAAAGGACATTTCTACTCAAGAGGTTTTGGAAAGATAAGTCTTTTCAATTGCTAGCAATGCCCCCTAATGACATAGATCAATTCTCCCTTCCACTTCTAAAGGTGAAGGAACTGCACCACTACAGCAATTCTCCTTAAAGCCAGATTTTTATGGCTCCATATGGCAGACCACTTTCATTTTCACTGAGTGAAACAGAGTATATGAAAACTTCCCCTTGCCCAAAATGCCCAATCCCTAACCTTCCTGCTGGAGCAGCCCAAGCTCTGACTCAGTTCCAAGCAGACTGGGGAAGGTGAAGTAGCAGGCTATTAAAAAAAATATCTAAGCAGAAAGACTTGGGAATTATTTTCCAAAATAAAAGTTAGTGACTGACCCAAACCTGCTAGTATTTTTTGATTGCTTTAACCACAGTAAGTGCTCATTACTGATCAGATTAACCTTGCCTCTCTTTCTAAAATGTGCGTATACCTTGCTAAATGAAAACATGAAGGCAGCAATCAATAATGTAGGCAAGGAAAAACAACTAGGCATGAGAATGGAAGTAAAGATCAGTTTCTTGACCCCCTGAGGAACCTGAATGTACATAAATCTACAGTATATAAGCCCTGAGGGAACTTCCTGGTGTAGTTGTCAAGCCACTCTCTGTATTTGAAAAGTCATGTCAGTCAGGTGAAAAAGTCATGAAAAGACATTCCAGGCCCTGGTACCAACACAGGCTGGGGATGGAAAAATCAAGAGCAGCCCTGCCAAGAAGGACTGGGCGGGGGTAGATAATGAGAGACTGGACGTGACCCAGCCATGTGCACTCACAGCCCAGAGAGCCAAACGTGTCCTGCGCTGCATCCAAAGCAGGGTGGGCAGCAGGGCAGGGAGGGGATTTTGCCCCTCTGCTCTGCTCTGGTGGGACCCCACCTGCAGGGCTGCATCCAGGTCCAGAGTCCCCAGCACAGGGAGGACATGGACCTGTTGGAGTGACTCCAGAGGAGGAACACAAAGATGATTAGAGAGATGGAGCACTTCTCCTATGAAGAAAGGCTGAGAGCATTTGGTTTGTTTGGCCTAGAAAAGAGAAGGGTTTAGAGTGACCGAATTGCAGCCTTTCACTACCTGAAGGGAACTCCCAAGAAAGATGAAGATGGACTTTTTACAGGAGCATGTAGTGACAGGACAAGGGGGAGTGGTTTCAAACTGAGAGTGGGTTTAGATATTAAGAAAAAACTCTTTACTGTGAGGGTGGTGAGACACTGGAACAGGTTGCCCAGAGAAGTGAGTGAATGCCTAACCCCAGAAGTGTTCAAAGCCAGACTGGATGGAGCCCTGAGCAACCTTGTCTAGTGGAAGTTATCCCTGCTCATGCTGCAGGGGTTGGAATGATGATTTGCAAGGTCTCTCCCAACTCAAGCCATTCTGTGATTCTATGAGAATACAAAGGTCAGAACTTGCAAAGAGTCTACCAGGTTAAGTAATTAATTCAAAGTTCTCCAGAGCTTTATTGTGGTTGTACCCCGTATTCAATTCTGACTGAATTACATTATCACATAAATGCTCCTATATCTTACAGGAACAGAATTATTTACCAATGAAACAATCAAAGTAAAGTGTACTGGAGCTGGACGTTTCATTATGCTGTTCACTTCTGTTAATACCCATTATGAATGACTTTATATATATATATATTCATAGTAGCTATCTGGCAGATTTTGTCATAATGATAAAGAAAAAATTAAAAAGGAAAGTTTTATTAAAAAAAAAAAGAAAAAAGAAAAAAAAAAAAAAAGCAAAGCAAAAGACAAAATATATTTCTGTTACGTATGTAATGTTTTGTCCCAAGAAATCTTTCATAAGGTCATCTGGTTTTTTTTGTCCTCTCCTTCAAAATGTAGGTGGTAAATCTTGGCCATGACTGAATTGCAGTCAAATGATAAGTTCCTCTTCATATTTTATCTTTGGATTGGATATTCCTGCTTTATTCAGAGTAACTTAAATCAGACATTTCTGTCAGAATCTTGCAGGTTAGTTAAAATTTAATCTTATGAATCACACAAACATATCATCTCTGTGCCTTTGTTCGTCTACAGTGATAGGATGTCTTGAAATATTTTATAGATGATTAGTGTATTTATGTGTCAACCTTGGTCTTATTAGGGTCTGGTTTTTAGCCCAAGGAAGGAAGAAGAATGATAAAGAGTATTCTAAATGGCACTTTTGCTTTTTTTTTTTGGTTGGTTGGTTGGTTGGTTGGTTTTTTATCACAAGGATCAACCCATTCATTGACTTGTTAGCTAATTAACATTTTTTTCTATTTTCCTAAAAAAAGAGAGACTTTGACTAACACGTAAGTGTGAAATTCTAGGGAAAAAAATCTTATGCTTGAAGTGAAAATGTCTGCTTTTTTCTGCAGTTGGGTAATTGTACTCTCCTACGCTCCCACAACTACCTGGGCATAACCATTTTAAGTACTTAAAGGTTAAAGTCTGTTAAATTTATAGGACAGGTTATTAGCTCTTATCTCAGTTGTGCTGTAGCATCATTAGTTCAGTCACTGCATATCTAAGTTACTTAAAAAAATATATACTGTTCACTTTTTTTCAGCATGGCTTCTTTTGCTGTGGAGAATACAGAAGGGTTGAGATTTGCTTGTTTTTTGGATAAAATATTCAAAGTTGCATTAAATTAAACTAAAGAACACACACTACTGTTTTTTTTTAAAAAATGTAAAACAGAATGGAGAATAAAAATATAAGCAGATATAAGTGAAATAATATATTGGTAGACACCAAATACCTTTAATATTAGCAAAATGTGTAGACTTTTTTACTCTCTGTCTCTGCTGTATTTGCATTGTAGAACAATACATTTTATCTTTTGGTGACAGAAAATTTATGCTACTTTTGCAAATCAGTCAATCAATTAAAAGTTTCAAATCTCACTGCTCTTCATCAGGCTGTTTTATTGAAATCAGAATTTTCTCTTGCTGATTTCAATTAACTGGTTTCCAATCAAGAAAGGCAAATTTTAATGTAATTTAAAAGCAGTATTTAAATAGAAAGTCACATTGTCTACTTTGATATGATTTCAACATGTAAAGACATTTTATGAAAGAAAAATGTCACGTTCATATATGAGATAGTTCTTATAAAAATAGCTAAACATTTAACTTCAAACTTCTGTTCAGAAACACAAAATGATTGGCATTTTTTCCAAATAAAAATTAAAAGCAATTTTAAATTACCAAAATACCCCGTGCCATATTGTTGGGGTTTTTCCCATGGCTCCAATCCTGTTTTCAGTTGTGCTGAATGTATTTCTTTAACACAAGCTACAGATTGAGGTGTGTTCAGACTTTCAGAAACAAAGCAGTAACTATAGCTCAGGGTTACTGCTTTATAAGAGTGCCTTCTTTTCCGTTTGTGTGGAATATTCTATTGCCATGGAAAGCAAGAACGGAAATGTGTTGACAGAGACTGTGGTGGGATTTTTTAGGATGCTATAAGAGCTCTTGATTTTCAGGGTCTTTTTAGATGTGTGAGAGTGTGTGTGTATTTATAACTCCATCCTTCTAAAAAAATGGTGCAATGGAGTTCCTAAAGTCACCAAGGCTTGTAATATCTGGGCAGAGAAGCATAAGATAAAAACATTCTCAGGGAAATATAAACAGGTGTTGGAAAATATTCAGTGGACAGGTAAATGCAGTGTCATTTGTGTCCTGGAAAAAATGAAATGCAGCATGTCCCTATCTTGCAGAAAAGGTTAAATCATTGACATTTAATGAGAGAATAGACAGGAAACTAAACAGCATCTTCCTTCAGTAAAATTGACTTTTTATAAAAAGGAAATAATTGTAATGCTAGTTGCAGTTTCATACTGTTAGAAACTGGAGTGATTCTTAGTGTAATTTTATTTTAAAAGACATGACTCTCACCAGGCAAATAATTTAAACTAGAAGATTAAGTATTGTTTTCCAAGTAGTTTAGCAATAGTCAGGGTATCAAAAACCTATTTTAAGGTAACAATGGATGAAGACAGTAAGCCCAGGATCACTTTACTTTATCTAGCTGTGTATCTGACATTTTTTACCCAGAACATATATTCTTTAAAAAGAAGAACCATCTCAGTAAAATATCATGACTTTTGCTTTTGCTATTTAGCATTTGTGTTTCTCACTCTATTAGGTGACCTACAAAAAAAACAGTCCAGAAATAAACCATAGCATTATTACATGCTCTTGATAACTAACTAATAAACTAACGAAATATCAGTTATCATTCACAGTACAACATAAACTAGTTGCAACTCCAGAACTATTCGCCTGAAAATTCACTAGAAGTATTGGAGCAGAGTTTAAAAATAATACATGGTATCTTTCTTAGTAGTGTTGAGCACAGTTCATTCAAAGCACTACTTATTACAATTTCAGTTCCACATAAGATAGAACTGCTTTCCTAGGAAGAAAATCTCTTATAGTTATTTATTTGGCGGGAGGGGGTTGCTGGTTTTTTTTGGCCTTGAGAGAGAGAGGTGAGAGAGAATATGGAATCAGACTCAGTATATAAGGTGCAACAGTGAAGTTTTCATGGCTAATAGAAGAAAAGTGGGAGGTAAAATTTTGCAGTGAATAATTGCAGTTGCCTTTCACCTCTGGGAACCGACACTCAAGCAAGGTCAAACAGAAAATGAATTTTGTGATCTCTTCACAGTCCCAATCCACAGTTAGAAAAAGTCATGACCAAAGCAGCAAGAGGCTTGCTGTTAAAAGCTGAGCTGCAAACACGAGGTTTTCACTCACATGCTTCAGCCTCTGGCATCCTGTGAGTCCTCACCACAGTGCTTAATGTGAGGTTATTCACCTGTGTAAGGTGAAATACACCCATCTTTAAAAAACTGATGTCTTGGCCTGTCCAGTTACTGTCTTATCAGGAACAGTCTTTCTCATCCCTTGGTTTCTGAAGGGTTAATGGAAAATACAATCAATTACTTGCCACACCCTACAATCGTAAAGAAACTACATAACCTTTATTATACACTCTTAAATTAAAGGAATCTATAGCACTTAAGAAATTACAAGACACAGTTTTCATCACTCATGCAAGTTTTGCAAAGGGTTTGGTGAAAAAAATAATAGAAATTAGGGTAACGTGAGTTAACAAAAATAAAGAAAACATTGTGTCTAAGTGATATTTAGGTGGGATTTTGTGACCTCTCTTTGGACCTGACAGAAGACAGTCAGAGCCCAGAGCATGCTGGCTTTATCTCATTCCCTATCACCACCTTCAATGATATCATATGGTCTGAAAAAGGAGATTAGATATTAAATGACTGAATTGTATTCTTGCTCTGCATACACTTTTCCTTTCTTACATTTTTATGCTTTCATAGCTACAACAATATTTCTTTTAGAACACAATTCAAATGCATTTTGTATTCTCCCATTTTCTGCAACATTTATCATCTAGAGTAATTCATAATAATTTCAGTGCAGATTTCAGATTTTAAGGTCTCCATTTACTGGCCGCGTTTTAAAAAAAATGTACTGAATATGCAAAATAAAAAGCTGTTTGCAAAATTAAGCAACAAAAATGTTGCATTGTGAGTTGTCACTTCCATCTCCTGCCTATTTAAATGCTTCAGTGAAGTTTAGTTCCATTGTAATTATGCAACATTCAAACATTTTTAAATAGAAAAAAGATTCTCCTTTTGCTAAATGCTGAGGTGAAATAGCTTGATTGGATGGAGGTGGAATGAAGGTGTGCTGTGTGGGTGGATGTGTTTCATGTGTGAGAAATAACTACAGAGGAAAAAAATAGTTTTAGTTTTTATAATGGTGTAATTTGTGATCACTTTCTGGTGTTTAAGCTTCTGGAAACATTTCCAATGCCTGTATGGCCCCCAATAGTAATCAACAGACAAGTGCTTAGAAAAAAGGTTTTTTTTTTTAAACAATGTTTAACAAAATCTTATCTCATAAATGATTTAGCGTTTTATATCACTGAGTAGCAAGCCACACACAATAATGTTACTTACCAACTTTTAGAAACAATGTGTTGAAATATTAGTGTATTCTACTGTAAATAATGCAATTCATGAAACAAATATTGTTGCCTTACTGGAAGGTCTAGCATTTGTTACTCCAAATTCTACTTACTAAAAATTCTCAATCACTGTAGGACAAAATCATTAGTCATTATTGTTCTAATATATTCCTTGCCATTTAATTTTTTAAATTGTTAGCAGTCTCTATAACAAAATTGAATTGTCCAGTCGAAACTCTGCAATTGAGAGCACCAGCACAGCCTTTCCAGTGGTCCTTCTAACTCTGTGTCCTCTTCTCCAAGCACAATTTAGAGTTCATGCCTAGGAAAAAAGTAAAAAAATAAAGTAATGCTTCACTCACTACTTATTCTCAGCTTTTGGCAAAAGTTATCTTGAACACAGTTGTAGTTTTAGAACTCTCAAGATATTCTTTAGGAGTGAGTTAGAGTTACCCTCCATAGCTTCTCCTGTTGACTACATGCCACTGAACAGTAACAGCATGTAAGCTTGGCGGTTTGCTGTCCTGAGCAAATACCAATTTAATTGGTGAGATTAAATACAATGGGTTTCAAAAGGCTTTCTGGCTCCTCCAATGATGTTGAATTTTAGTCTACAGGTTTTGTTCAATACTTACAACCTTTCCAGTTAAAATGTCAGCCAGACTTCATGGAATACTCAGAAGTAAAGCAGAAGTTGTTTTATCTTTATGTCTTTAAAAAAAGTTGGAACCATATTCAGTGTATCAAAAAATTATAAAAAGGATAAGATATTTTCATCATGAAAGTGTTTCATTTGAGATTTGAGCCTATTATCTTCAGGGTTGATTTATCGCCTTCTTCAATTTTACTTGGATCTAAAAGATGGCTTTGGTGAAATTCAAATTATCATCTGACCAGAAAATAACCAACTACAATCTAAATGTTGAAGAAATTCCATTTCACATGCCTTATCTTTCAAGCCCTAAGATATGGAATACAATGTATTATTTTTTAAAATATGAATAAGGGAGATTCTTTGCTGCACTCTGTCACACAGAAGTTAAGAAGGAACACAAAACACATTTCTTCTTCTCAATAAATGTGGGTTAACAAATTAATATCCTGCAAGTTCTCATAAAATTCAACGGCCATTCTGCATGACAACAAAGAGCATTTTGCCTGAATGATTTATAAAACATAGGAGGGGTCTGCTTTCCTTTGAGCTTGTACTGTATTGCATAAGAGCTCTGAATACACAGTTTCCCCTTTGAAAATGGGAAACAGCAAACATCCCAAGCTTTCTGCCAGTTGGGAAAAATAAACGATGCCCTGTTGTCCTAGTTTCCGCCGAGGGCAGGATAATTTTTTGCAGTAGCTATGGGAGAGCAGAGCCTGGAGCCATGTGCAGGTGGCCAAGACATTGTGCTATTTGTCACCATCTTACATCATGACCATCAAGGAAGGGGCCTAGTTTCCCTGGTCATGAGAAAACATGGTGGATGTAGCGTCCACCCATTCCCTGTTCATCATCTCAGCTTGGTGAGCATTTTGGATACGAATCACCCTCCCTTTTGTACGTGCTTGTTATTAGTATTATTTTGGTCACTGTTCATTTACTTACGGCAGTGTTGTTTCTAGTAAATTGTTCCTATCTCAACCCCTAATCTCTGTTTTTTATGTCTCTCAAGGAAGTGGGGAGAGAAGCAAGCATGGCATCTGGTTTGAGAGAGTTTTGGTAGGGTGAGGCACTAAGCTGGGGAATGTTGTTTCCAAACCACACCACCACTGTTAAGAGCAAGAGGGGAGCTTGCCAGTAAAGAGCTGTAAAGGGTCCTTGAGTTGTGTAAGTTACGCTATTTTTTTTTAAATTCCCTCTGCTAAATTTTCCAGGGACAAGAGATTTGGGATCAAGAAGCCACAATTAACAGCTGTTACCCATATCATCTCACTTGTGGTGAGATTTCCTTCTGTACTAACAAAGGATTCATTAAGGTTCACAGAGACTTTGACACTTCTGAACAACCTGGACCCATTCACATCTGTTACCTTTGCTGAGTCAGGCTTTAAAGACACCGATAAAAGTTTGAAATTCCCCCTCTGTAAGTCTTTGTTCCCTACCTCTTTGTTGTTAAGGCAATTTGGTATTATCACAATTATCTCTTTATTGGTAAGGTTTATTTTGGACTCTGTAGATGAATACTAAAAACGTTACATCCTCTGCTTTCACCATAAAGCCTCTACTGAAGTAATTAAAGGAGATATTTTTTCCATTTTGTTTCGTTGTTTGTTTGCTTGAGGTTTTTTTTCATAATTTGCACCATAAAAAGCCATAATTTACTTTCAAAAGAATCATGAAATAGGCAAAGGCAACTAATAAGAACGAACCATGTGTTGGAAAGGAATTAAATAATAATCACTTAAAAAGGAAGAACAATATGTCTAAATTAAAATGCTGGTCAACAGAACACAAAGCTGACATTTACAAAGGTTATGTTTGACTGTAATAAAATAAATGGCAGCTCTTTGTGTACACAGTTGTCAATTAGCATTGCATATGTGTCTCTTGGATACATTTATTTTTGCCAATGATTCTTTATTCAAGATGCAAATATATATTATTAATGTTCAGTAAGTACTCCTGACTGAGGGAAATAACTAAGAATAATAGTTGCCTCTTTTTATTAGCATTTCCTTTTCATGGGAATGCCACTAAAATGAGAAAATAATGTAACATCTAAAATCAACAGAATTGTTTGGAAACAGAAGAATTAAATACAGTAGAAATAGAAGAGTTATAAGAAAATCCCTTTTACTGTAGATTCAAGTGAGACAAGAATTATTCTTTTTAAGGGTAAATTAAAGCAAGTAAATCTGTTATTTATGTACTTTAAACTTCTCATCTATAATAGGGCTTCTTATGAAGACATGATTTATCTTGAATAATAGTTTTTGGTAATTGAAAGCAAAAATAATTTGCAAAAACATTCTTATTTATTGCAGTGCAAGTGTGTGGCTCCCTAAATGCCCGAACTTTGTGAGTGACTTATCTACAATGAAAATTTTATTTTCTTTTTTGCCCTTTATCAGGAAAAGAAGCTCTCCAGATGAAACTCAGAAGGGATAGAGTATATTCTTATGGCATCAGCATGGAGTGCCACTCTGCCTCAAGAGGAAATGCAAAGGAAGCTGGCTGCATCACTCATTAAGCCTGAGCTTTGCTGGATGCTACACAAACCCCTGGGTGGCACACAAAGGGGCTCATTGCCTGAATCACATCTCAGTGTCAATTTAAGTCAGATTATTTTCATGATTTTGCAACAAGTAGTAAAACCCCTTACTTTCTCTCCTAAAGAAGAATATATATAGAAATGCACTGAGGACTTTTCTCAAGACAGAGAATTATTCCATAGTCTGATGTCCATGATACCAGAAAGGGCAGCTAAGGGTATCCTGGTTCTAGTCCTTACTCAGAATAATTTGTAAATTTTATATTTAAACAGTCATTGTACAAAATGAACAAGCAATCCTGGCACAATGGATTTGAAACTAGGTGTGGTGGGTTGACTCCTGCCAGCAGCTAAACCCCTGCCCAGTCTCTTGCTCACTCCTCTTATCGGACAAGGCAAAAGTAGAAGGAAGGCAGGAAAACTTCAAGTCAAAATAATGACAGGTGAATAAGGAAAGCAAAAGATGCTTGCAGAACCGAGACACTCTACACTGGCAGGTGGATGTGCAGGCACTTCCTAGAAAATCAGGTCTCCAGCATGTGTAATAGTTGCTTGGTAAGACCAGTGTCATAATCACAAACATCCCCTGGTTCCTCCTCCTCTCCTTGAGTTTTACTGATAAACATTACATCATATGGTATGGAATATCCCTCTGATCAATTTTTTTAGCTGTCCAGGCTGTGTCTCCTTCCAACCTCTTGCTCACCTGGAGCCTAACTCCAGTGGGGAAAAGCCTTGACGCTGTGCAAATGCTGTGATAGCCAAAACACTGCTGTCTTATCAACACACCAATTATATGTCCACCATGAGGAATATCTGTTTCCCAGACAGTTCCACTACGAAGTGGAAATTGTGTTTGTTCTGAATACTCTGAAATGAAGGGTTTCAGTCCCTACCCATGGGAACATTTTTGGATCCTGCATATACACAAATACCAAATCTCAAAAAGTCGGTATAGCTTCAGACCCATTCTACATTTCCACGTTTCCTGCCAGTAAGCCCGAGTCAACTTTTGTGGTGGATACTGACCTATAGAGGACTCTATTGACTCTGTCAAATGAAAATCTCTCTTCAGGACTTAACATGATTTCTACTGAAATCAATGGCAACTTCTTCCTTTTATACCGTCGCGATTACCTCTGCCTATTTCTTTTCACATATTAACATTTATGTCTTGTTGAAAAACTTGTGCAGGCAAAAAAAAAAAAAAAAATTCCATAATAATTTTTTACAAGTCAGTTTCAGTTATAAGCTTCTTTTTGAGGAAAAGCCTTTATATTCTTCCCATCAGCCTATTCAATCCACAAGCCAAAAAGGGATTTAAAGGTGCTCTATTATTTTACTAACCCCTGTTTTGGAATTCTCTATTTCTCTAACAATTATTTTTATTAAGTATTTTATCTAAGCAAATATGTGTTTCATTTTAATATGTTAAAAATGAGGCAGTTTATATGATAATTATTTATGCCTTCAGTATCTCCTATATATAAGAAATATTTTGCTGGTACTTATTTACATCTAGAACACTAACAAAATGTTTAAATTTATTTTCAGATGAACTTGCTGACAATTTAAATGTAATAACATCTATAATAAACAAATATACTGGTACCGAGTCACAATACACAGAAAAGTGTTCAGTAATAGTCTGATAAAGATCAAAGGCTTTGCTCATCTCAGGAAGAAGAGAGTTCAGGATTCATCCATGAAAATCACCAGAAAATCATACTTTTCTATTATTTTAGTAAATAATAATGTAATTTTATGTGCATGTAACATTTATCTGAGATATCCTGCCTATGACTATAGCAGAGCATTCCATTGTGAGTTTTTACCTCCAATTTAAACCAAGATAAATGCAATCATTCAACAGAATCCACACAGAAGCCCTAGATGAGTAAATGGATGTTCCCAAAATGTATTATATAAATAGAAATATCTTCTACAGACATGCAGATGTTTTAAAGGCAATATTTTTAGGGAAGTGGATGCACAGTCAGACCAGAGATACACAAAGAGAGGTTTCATATCATTAGTTATACCTCAGCAGGAACTGTCAATGTGCAGTCCTTCCTGTCAAGATTTAACATCCTTAAGATTTAACTCAGAACCTAGTTTGGAAAGTAGTTCAAGAACTTAACTATTTAAGCATAGATACCATCTGCCTAAGTAGCATCATCACCACTGTATTCCTCAGTAGCACGATGCTCTCCCTCAAATTGCTTCTTTTTCTGCTTTGAAACTGTGTTCTTGTAATACTATGTCTAACTTACAAGTAGCCAGGGAACTTTATGACTGACTATTGATGTATTACAAGTAGCCAGGGAACTTTATGACTGACTATTGATGTACAGCTTGACCACGTAGAACTACCACTGAAAAAAGATTCTTTCCAGTTTCTTCTGGCACTTCTACATATTCCCACCAGTGAGAGATGAGGAACACCTAAGTCTTTGTGGAATTCTTCACACCTGAAAACATGCCAGCTTCCACACCCAGGCCTAACAGCATGCTCTCACTCTAAGGGGTGAATATATAAAATTTCTCATCTGATGTGCATACATAGACACAGTCTCTAGCTAGTTACTTTGCATACCTTCTCCAGAAAGGTAATTTACTATTGAAAGAGTAATGATTACAATGAAGAAAATCCTGAAAGTAGGAAACTGGTCTGGAACCAGATGATAGATTTCATATTTGGTGCCATTTCCATGTCCATTACTTAAATATTTCTGTTATTCATGTCGTTAGTTTTAGTATGACTAGGCAGCTCTGAGTGGGGGTTGCCAAGTGGTTCTGCTAGTCAATTAGCTCTATATTTAACAATATCAAAAGCAAATCTGAAAGTAGCACAACAGGACACATTCCACTGAGCTTATCTCTGATCTATCCATGGATGAAGTCTGGGTCAAACCATAAACTCAGTGGCACACATCCCTTCCTGCACACAGAATAATTAGAAAAGAACTTGATCTTCTGTGTTTTCTTCACCATCATTGTTTACTTGGAAGAAGAAACTGTTGGCCAGATGTACTTTCATTTAGCACTATTTTTCACTTTTGAAGCTGAAACATTTTTTTGAGACCAGGAGCTCTTCTGGACATTTTCCTGGATGAAAGAAGTGTCCTTAATTATTCTTGAATTTTTTCCCACCTTTTTTTTTTACGCACAGTGTATTTGTCAAATACTTGCTTTCTGTGAAATGCTTTGAACCCTCTAGTGCTCACCTTTTCTCACTGGGCCCTCTGAACTGTTTTCCAGCACTTCCAGAGGACTGCAGTTTATCCTGAGGTGATTTTTAAAGCCAAGAACAACAGCCTGTGGTATCATGTCACTATTATGAAAACAGTGATTCAGTGGCACTGGTTAAAGGAACCTATGGATGATAAATCTCCCCTTGAGATTTCCATGGGGTAGTGGAGGGGAGGGGTGGGATGAAACAAAAGAATTTCTTCTTACCATTCAGAATTTACTTGTCAAGATGAAATTGAAGTGTAACAGAAACAGAAAGTACCTATAAAATATAAGAATTAGTATTGGATACAAAATGTAAATTCATTTTTCTATTTCATAGGTTAATGGTAGTGTAGCAGAATAATATCAATTCCCAAGGTAAGACAAATTAGCTAACTAATTCCAAAGTATCATACATAAATCATAAATTTAAACTGCATACTATTTATCTTTGTTTATATAACAAGTCCTCATCTAGGTAACATACGGGAACATCACAAGGCCATGTCACTATTACTCAGGCAAATTCCCTAAGTAAAATAACAGCCAATGCTGAAATATTCCACGTTATTTTCAATCGTAAATTCATGGAACAGAGGAAAATAAAGATATCAAGGAAAAAAGTAAAGTCATGCATATCTAGACAAAAGGGAATAATATTACTGAAAAAAAAACCCCAGTTCTTCTACCAAATATGTATTAGTTCATGGGTGCTCTGGAAGATTCAACACTTTATGCTGTAAACCCATGCTATTTCATTCCTTACTCTTATCCTCTCCAATCCCTCATGTTGATTCTAGCTAGTTTTCTTAACCTGGTCTCCCACGGAAATGAGCCTTAGGAACTTCATATGTCTCTCAAATCTCCACTTTCAATCAAAACTGATGAAAAGAACTGAGGCATCAAAATCATTAAGTTGCTGAAACTTACATGGAAAAGGCATCTAGGTAGAAGACATTCATTCTTTCAGAGGAGGGAACTATTGTAGAATTAGCTCAGCTGGGTAATTAAGTACCAGTTGTAGGAAATCACCATCAATTCTGCTTTTCACAGAGGTGTCTGTATCAATTCCAAAACAAAAGAGGCCTTGTAGAAAAGAATATGATTTTTCTTCCTGCACAGAACAAATCTGAAGTAACAATAACCTATAGGTATATCATAGTAGTATAAAACAATTATTGTGGACAGTTCATCAGAAATTTTAATATTCAATCTTCTGGGCTATTTCTCTCTTATTAAAATAAATCTAAAGCATTAGACTCTCACAGTCTGCAAAGATGTTATGCTACATTTTCAAAAGCTCCCTTACCTCCTTTAAAGAGGATCTTAATTTCCTTCACTCTCATTGACAACTGAATGCTTAATTCTCTTAGGCACTTTTGAAATTTCACTGGAAAAATGATACAAACTGAACGTACCTAATGTGCTTATTACAGTTCATTCCACATTCATAAGTGGCATTAATTGTATAAAAGTAAAAGCAGACTGGAACTTCTGACATATTTTTCAGATTACAATATGGAGGAAAAACTTACTTTATCGCCCTCAAAATAATGTAACCCCCCCTACTTTTCTGCTAGTGCCATCTCACAGATGATGTGCTGGTCACTTAGAATTTCTAGATAAAAGGCTCTTTAAGAGAAGGAAGATACTTTCTGGGTGTGGAGAAAATGTGAGAAAATAACCTGTATTTTTCTGCAGAATGCAATTTTTCTGGTGCATGGGATATCTTTCCCCTGTATATACTTTCAAATAGCATCTTAATACATAAGGAAATATCATTTTGCTACATCTCTTCAGTATTAAAAACATCAATAAATTCTATATAAAATAATGTAAAAAAAACCCCAAATTATCAGAGTAATATTGAAGGTTTTTCTTTTGTTCCTGAAATACATTAAAGAAATTGCACACAGAGAAGACGAGGTTTAATCCAAAGCTCACGATACACATTTATATCCTGTTGCCTAACTAGGCAGAGGCTGTCCAGGGAAAGAAAGAAAGGACCTAAATTTCCTCCCCATCAATGGCATGACTCAAGTGATTGGCAAAGCCATATCCTGACTTGGATGATGCTGCAGCACACAGCAGTCACCTGAGATTGCAGTAATTCAGCAGCTGTGTAGCAGCATGTGCCAACAAGCATCCTACATGCTGAAAGCAGCACTGGAGAAGTCTTTGTCAGCACAGAACAACTGTATTGAATTTAGCGACCAGAACAATTATTATCTATTCCTAGGCACCTGATTAGATTATTTTCCTATTAAGCAACCATGTGTATATAGATGCATATACGGATACAAATTAATCTTTATAAACAAAACCTTCAGAGCATGGTGAGGCTTCCAACCACAACTGTAAATTCTACTATAGTGAAACAATTAAAAAAGATTTAAAAATAAATTGCTCTTCCTTGCTGTCATTGCTTATTTTTGCAGGGAACACTATGAATATGTATGGAAGATGAAACACTCTGAATTGCAGTGCTTAGCTAAAGTTGGGAGGCTCTTATTCAAAATACATTCTTGTTAAAACAGCACATCGTTGCCACATTTTGATAACTGACCCTTAGCTTTTATTGGAAATGCTAAAGATATGAAATTTAAAAAAATAGTTCTAATGCTTCCAGTGGTAGGAAAACAACTTACTCTGTGAGCAGCAGCAGTAAACAAGTACATTTCTGAATTGTTTGGTTTTTTTCCCAATGTGGATTCTCTGATGTATAATAAGGATTACATCTTTTTGCTCAGAGGGAAAAATCAATTTACCTGAGCATCTATTGTAATGACATTAATGGAAATAAAAGATACTGGCCATTTCCACCCCATGTCAAATTGGTAATGAGGTTCCACAGTCATTAAGCAGGAGAGAAATAGTGAAGACAGCCATAGCCACAGAGTATAGACTAGGAGTGAGAAGCTGGGGGGACAGGACACACATACAGAAAACCCCACCCCAAACTGATTCCATGGAGCTAGTCAATACTAACTGTTGTTCTCCTTTTTTTTTTTTTTTTTTTTTTTTTTTTTTTTTTTTCTCCTTCCTTTTCTTTTTTTCTTTTTAACCAGAATTCATGTGAGGACTTTTTTATCTGATTATGCTTCATGTCTGTCTCTTAATAGTTTTATAAATACTTAACAAGCCCAAACAGACTGAACAAGAAAAGAGACTAAAAGCAAAGAATGTCACTCAAATTCTAGAAGCTAAAAAGACTGACTCTTCCTCTCTCCGTCTTCCACTGAGAGTCTTCCACTCTCAACAGAAATATTTGGGTATAAGAAGAAATGTACAAGGTATCAGAGACTCTGGAAGGGCAAAATCATTATAAATGCCACAAATGTGGAGAAAATATCAAATGGCATTCAGATCTTCTTAGACAAGAAGAGGTTGCTCGGACAAGAGTCAGATTTGCAGAAGACAAGTCTCCCATAGTACTTACAGAATTGTCTGGCATAATGTTAAAACATAGATCAAGAAACAACAATATTGAAACCTGCAGGATCCCCCTACATCCCCATCACTTCCAACCTATCCACCAGGGATGCTTGCAGGCTCCTGAAGCAGCTTCAGAAATTAAGTTTATAATGTCAGATTTGAAATTCTCAAGTAGTAAAATTTGAACCACTCAGCTAAAGCAAAATAAGAGCACAAGAAAAAGAGATCACTGATCAATCACAAGAAAAAAGATCAAGCTATCCAAAGTTAGAGTTAAAACAAATCCTTTTATCCTGGCAATCATAACTGAAACACAGTCTGCATTGGATTATTGTCTAGTTAGAATATATTTTGCTGGCATTTTACAAGACTCAGGAAGTTATACTTTTTTCCCCCTCTTTGCAGATGCAGACCACTTGAAACCTGGACATGTTTCATGGCCGTTTGAATTTTATTGTATTTTTTTTGAGCTATATCCTATGTCAGCCTTTCAGATGGTCAAAAAGTCCACAGATTCCCAGATGGCCAATTAACTTTCTCAGACACTCACTAAGATTTTCCTTAATTCAGTAACAACTAAGAAAACTCTTAAGGCTATATATGATATCATATATCACACACCACTTTGTTCTAATTTCAGCAGCTGTTCCAGACTTTCAAAGAAAATGGATTGACTTTTTTCCCTATAGAACTGGTGGGGTGACTGACATCGTATTTATTATCAGGCCCATTCCAAGTTGAGCCAATTTTGTAATAAGCTTACAGCTGGTATGCTGGGTATTAAAGTGAGCCTATGTTATTCAGAAATATTTGGTAAGTTTCAAACAAAGCAATGCTGGAAGGCCCAGTCCAGTGCAGCTATTAATTATTAATTGTGTTATTATTATTGCATGCACTCCTAAGGCACTCTCCACAGTCCATCTGGTGTGCCCCTTGCATAATTTAGAATTACAACCACTCTTTACCGAAAAGAAGGAAAACAAGACTTTCCGTCTCCTTGTTTTGCCTGGAAAGTGTTCCTTTGCAAAAATGACAAATCCAAATGACAAATCCACATAGTGTTCAGGATACAATATCAGGAACACTCTAGCATCCAGTGACAAGATGACAATCATAAAGGCGTACATTTGTCAAACTGACATGAGGAATAACACTTAGCTTAGCCTTGTGGTTTTCCTGATAGTAGAAAATTCTTACAGAGGCAAATATGCTAAAACAAACAAACAAAGAAACAGCACCAAAAAGAACCTAACAAAAAAACAATAAAACCCCAAGCCCAAAAATACCTCTTTCTCTCCTACAGGGTCAAGTTACCCCTGTTCATCACAGCTCCGAGTCTGGATTTGGAAAAAGAAGTAAGCCATAAGTAACAGGGTCCCACGCTACTAAGAGTTAGCAGAGGAGGACTCATGACTAATTTGGAAACCACAAAATAAAGGAAGAGCACAGAAAAGTATAAATCATCTCTTCTGTGTTACAGGGAAGAATTTTGACTTTCCTTCAGCAATAAGGTAATTACTAAGGATAGAAAACAAATTATTTTCCTAATTTATGCTGTTTTAGAAACTGAAAAAGAAACATTTATGGAGACTTTTTAAATAAAACTGGAAAAAAGGTAAGATTCTTTGCCAATTTACCACTAGTGCAACGTTTATATTCTTCCACTTTAGTGCCTACTTTTTGTGATAACACTTGTATCAAGCAGAGTTTTAGGCAAAGAGAGATTAAAGTCACTGGCTGAAGGAGGAAAAAGACTGTAGGCAAAGAATCAATGCATCACAGGAGGCAAAAAGATGGATGGTACTTCTAGAAAGGGCAGGAATGGCAGTAAGTTGTCATGTGCAGGCAGACACTACGTCTTGTCATTCGTTGGCACTTGGACTCTCACGGTAAAATACTTCTTTCTTTAAATGAAGACTTTCCTTTCTACATGGTTCTTTGACTCGTCTGCCCTCCACAATTCCAGTTAATAAACAGATTTTTTAGTTATAGTACATCTACACAGGAATAGGCAAGTATCATAATATGTATAATAACTAACAGTAAAAGAACTGGCATGAAGGTTATCCTATTCCTCATTTAGGAAACCAAGTCCAACTGATGATACATATATACTCACAACATTAGCATATTTTCCTTCCTTTGTTACACAGTACGTGAACTTTCTCCCACTTCTCCCTCTTCTAAACTTGAGATAATGTAAATCTGTTTCAGACTCTGAAATGCAACTTAGTGCAGAATAATCTTCCCCGTCATTAGATGTTTTGTTTTCTGGTCAACAGATGACTCTTGCCAGGTGTCTCTAGACTTCTGAAAATTACTGTCAAAGATCCTCAGACATATAAAAAAAATTAATTACTCTGCAATACACATTAGCATTAATGAATTATATGCTCTGGCAACATATACATGGAAGGCATCATCACGCAGAGGGGTAGACATATAATTTAGAAAATTTACTATCCTTGAACATTGCAATACCAAAAAATCAAATGAAATTTAAAAAGTTGAGAAAGAAAAGCAGATTTAAAACAAAATTTCTTTTATCACCACACTACACAGAAAGAAGAATAATACACAATAGAAGAAGGACTTGGATTAATTAATCTCCTGTGGATTGTAAGTCATCAGTGTGATGTAACCAGAAAAAAAAATCATATAATTATAAAATAAATAAATATGGGAAGCTATTAATACCATCAAATAAAATATTGGTTACACCTCACCTAAAATATTAGATGCAAGTCAAGTCATATTTTTTCACATATATTCAGCCAAACATATTCAGTTTGATTTTTCAAACCAAATTAGTTATTAGGAAGGGCAAAAGAAGGGTTAATCAAAGAAGAAAGGTGAGGTCTAAAAACTGATGTCTAGAAATTGGCTGAGTTATTTGAGCCTGAAAAGAAGATTCAGAGGAGATATGATTACTGACTAGAGATATATCAAATAGGTAAGTATAAGAAAATGGAAAAAGCAGTGTTACTTATATCAAGAGACAGTATTACTATGTGAAAAAATTTATATACTCTGGCTACAAATCAGGAGTTAGAAAAGAGCACCTAACCACCAGGAAATGCAGTTTCTCAGAACAGAGATAGTGCAGGAGCAACAGAGATGAAAATGGATCCTGATGAGTGAGTGAAGATGTTAAATAATTTTAATAGTTCAGCATTTAGTAGTTTTTATTAGCTTAGCATGAGCCCTGTTTTTCACATGGTCTTTTCCAATTTGATAGCCTGGTTTTCTGGGAAACTTCTCTTTGATAAATTATCTCTCCCAGCAAAAACCAGCTATGTCTATTTCAGTGAGAGAATGCTTAAATCAACATCCCTTTATTATTAGCTCTGTGCTGTCTTGTAGGTGCAAAGTTATAAGACATAGGAAGAAAGCAAAACAAGGGCGTCTCACTGAGATCTCACCATGTGCAATGAACAGATTTTCCATTTTCCTTGTGGAGTAAAATATAATAACTGAGGTATGATTAATCACAATGAGATCTGTATTCAAAATGGAAAAACAAAATCAACAAGTCCAGAACTGGTCACATTCTGAGTGCATAAAAACATCCAAAGCTCTTAGACTTCTAAGAGTCTTCCTGTTTTAAGCCTGCAGTGCTGAGACATCACACATGTGGCCATTTAAAATCTACGGAATTGAATCAATCAAGTACATCTCAATCCATGAAAAAGGGTGCATGATAGTTCAAAGTTAGAGAAAGACTGTGCAGTTAAAACTAACTGATATGCCTCTTGCAAACACTCCATCAAATTCAGCTGTGACTGATGGTTCATTTCATTAATAAAATCCCAAGGCCATCTAAACCTAACTTCTTGGGCACCCCATATTCATACCTAGCTGCACCTTCATTGTCCTAGCTGTTATTAACTCTGCAGAAAGAGATTTATTGTCCTAGTCACTCTGAAAAACAAGCCCAGCGCCATTTCAGAGTTCTAAGCTCTAAGTCAGAGGGGTTTTTTTCCAGGTTCAGACAAGTTTGCTTTTAACTGCTTAGATTTACTGTGAGTTGGTGTAATAGCATCATATTGCATTGTCTCCTGACTAAATTAATGTCCCTCCTGTTTTTGTTCACTGGTTCTGCCAAGATCTTTAAAAATCTGTTCTGATTTTGTAATGCTACTAAATGAAAGGTCTGGTTAGCAGGCTCTTTGGGGCTGCATTAAAATTAATACTGGCTAAAACTCTGTATCAAAAGTACAGTAGTGTTTACCAGCAATGCTGCTCTGAAGCTACAATGTTTTGCAACATTACTGTCAGGATCTGTAACCTTTTCTTCTGTCAACTGGCCTTAATCCAAGCAGACCATATGATTATCTAAAGTGCTTATGCTGAGTGAAAAATATGATGATTTGAAGCTCGCTTTCCTTTCTCTATGGACCCTTGCTGGACTGTGCTAGAGGCAGACTGAAGCAGCAAAGAGGAACTTGAGAAAAAGAAATTAGGAAAGAACAGCTACATAGAAGATGATGGCTGAAGGAATACATAAGGGACAAACATCAGTCAAGATAGATAAGGATTAACTCAGAAAAAAGAAATAAATGTAAAAGAAAGGATCTTCAGAAAGAAAAAGGGAAAATACAGGCATTTTCTATGTTTGTCTCTCTAGTAGCTAGTCTTCTACATACTAGGAACCATTTTTTATTGCTTTTCTGGCGTAAGTACAGATACAAAAAGAAATACCTAAATTCACTCCTTAAAAAGAAACAACAGTTTCAGCAAATAATGATCTGAATGAAGTACAAATAGAATCATAGATAATCGTTAAGGTTTGAAAAGACCTTTAAGATCCTCAAGTTCAACCATGTATATATAGTAGGCATAGATTAAAAATAAAAAAGTTCAGAAAGGAAAACTGCATAATCCATAAAGGAAAGTGAAATCTCTTTATTCAGAGAAACCAAAATAAGAAAATATTTCAGCTAAGTTAAAGCAAAGTATTACTAAAGCCAATTGTTCAGCTAATTCTAAGCTTTCAGAGAAATAGAATGCTGACTGAATTTTCATGAATTGAAGTTGAATGAAGACATACTGAACTTAAAAATGTTTAACCATCTCTTAGGAATAAATTATTCAAGACCATGTGCTCTTCAGAATACCTCTTTGACTTCTTTAGCTTTAATGTAGAGCCAAGTATTCTAGACAACATTCAAAACAACAGAACAAATAGGAGACGTTATTGATAAATTAATCAAAGTAAATAAAGCAAATGCAAAAGGGGGGAGGTGTCTCTGCAAAATATTTAGAAATATCTGCATGTAAATAAGCGTAATTCCCAGAGGCACAGGAATGTATTGACAGAAAGTGGATTCATATAGTCAGGATGTAGCTTAAAGTCAGCCCATCAATTCTACCCAAAAGTAAACCAAGAATACATTTTTGATGGGTCTCTAAATGCCATAAGTGCTGTCTTATCACAAAACCTATTTAATGTGTAAATAAAAGTGAATTAAGGGAAGCGAGGACAAGAAAGTAAGTTAACCGCCCACAGTACCTAGAGGCAGAGATATCACCTGGAAAGAAAAGACAATTAGTAAGCTACAATTTTACTTCTGCATGAATATTTGCTTAGACAAGCCAAAGTGAACAGCTGCCCTTTGAAACAAACAAAAGGTGTTAATTAGATACAGGATCAAACACTTTTTTGGAAATTTTAATTTATGAAACCAAGCAAGTTGCCTACAGAAAAGGAGAAGTTTAAGGGCAGAAAAAACGTTTTTAAACTAGTGAATACGGAACATAATTATGTAAGAATGCATATACTTGAAATAAATAAAAAGAAATAAATCCTAATAAGAAATACTTCTCAAACTTCAAGGCTGTGTTTTGTCATCTGCCTTCTTAGCTTTATGTAATCTGCCATGAGTAGTGGCATAACGTCTGCAATTATATTTTATGGCATTAAGTAATTGCTTACAAAGGTGACCAGCAGCATGATGCTATGTTGTAATTAATTTCATTACACCAGAATCCATGAAGATATGTACAAGTTCAATTCATCAGCAAAGTCTTTATGAGACGTAGCTCAGAGAAGTTTTGATTCCAAATATGAATAATTAATTAAGAAAGGGAGCTGAATAGAACAAGGTACAACTTGTCAAATGGTTACTCAGGGCCTTGATTTCCCAGACGATTTTGATCAAATACTGCATATACCTCCATTTGTTATTGTCATCATTTTTATTTCCACTAACTAATAAACCTGGTACATGTCCTGAAAACACATAAGCAAATATTTTGCCTAGATACTGGTTCAAATATATGCTATGTTTTCACAGTTGGAATTCATTTATTCCTGATGCTTATAAGGAGATTCATTTCAGCAATGCATATATAAATTCTGTACCTGTTAAATCCTTTAATCTATGATACTCTTATCAACTGAACCTACTTTTATTGTAGGCCAACTTGAAAATGAATCAATAATTCTCACTTAGAAAAAGTCACTGGGCATACGGGGACAAAAGAAAAACCTAACAGCTGTGTAACATATTGCTCAGACCTTAAGAAAATTATATAAATCCATTCGGTCTCGATTTTTGGTGTGAATTTCTTCCTGACTGGAGAGAAGGCAACTATGGTTGGGATCAGACCAAAAGCAGTTTTAAAATCCTAAAGCAGCTGAGCATTTCTAACCAGGCCTTACACAACTCGTAGATGGCAGCTTCATTGAATACTAAACACTTACTGAGTAGACACACATTGATAAGAATGTGCTACTATCTCTTGTATGCAAAATTATGAAAATTGCTTATTTGATTACTAATTTCCTCAGATAAGTGCAATTCAGGAAACACATGTGAAAAAAAAAAAACAGTCTCTTGGCTCTATCTTTGAGGTGGTGAACACCGAAGTATTTATTTTTTTTTTTGCCATGTCATTTTATGAGTAGAATCTCTCTTCAAACAATCTATCAAGCATCTCCCATCAGGAACTAACAGTGTGACACAGTGACTAACCACAGACATGCAGTGTTTCTTTCCAGAATCCAGGGGTACCCAAACCACAACAGATCTGAGCAAGGAACTACAAGAGATTCACATTCTTCTGGTGAGGTAGATGAAATCTGAGCAATCATTGAAACAGCTAAAACAGCACTAGATATTTAGTATAAGAATCCGAATACTTTTTTCAGAATCTGACACCCTAGAAACTCAAGCAAAATAAATTAAATAATAGTTGCCTCTGAAATTATCTTCCTCCCTGATCGGGATCATATATAGCACCAATATTTCATTACAAAATTGATCCAATGTTACATAAATGGTAAATTTATCAAAAACAGGTAAAGACACTTCAGAGGAGCTACCCTATGATAAATACACATATTTTACAAAGATTTTTTCGCTATTAAGATTCCCAACATCCCTTACAAAATAGTCATAGATGATGAAAAATAAACACAAACAACTGGCAAATCACCAAACAATCCTTAAACTAATGTTTCATTTTTCTTGTATTTGAAAAGAGGAAACAAGAAGACCTTGAACACAGCTACTAAAGAGGACCAGTTCATGTAAAGTTTCACTCTAGACAATTCAGTACCTGACCCATTTCTAACCTTTATAATGCCTCTGATACAATTTATCATATTCAAATTATTTTACTGAATGGAAAGGACCTTGTTGATAACTGAGAAATCAAAGATTAAATTAGCAGTGTTACATCAGAAATAACATGTTCAGCTCACTGCTGAGGGGCATATACACAGGTAGATCCACAATATCTTTTTCTCAGATTTGATTATTCCCTTGGCTCAAAAAAGTTACCTCTTTTTTTCTCTTTCTTTTGATCCCTGAAAGTTAGGAACCTCTGACTCCTAATGGGTTTTGACTTTTTTGTGTTGTTTTTCAAGACATAGAAGCACAGCGGGAAACCACATAAACCACTTTACATTTCTGAAAAAAATGCTTTAAGAATCACTTAGGAGTTCACAGGAATTAGCAGAAGTGAGAGAGCTTAATTCAATCAAGAGAAGTGGGCTCCTAAATTAAGTGCAAGGTTCAATTTCTTCTCTTTCCCTTCATCTTTGAAATTAATAGGAGTCTGTTCATATACATCAACAGCTTTGAAATAATTGCCTGGAATCCAAATCTGTGAAGGGCTGACCAAATATGACACAGTCATCTTGAATTATACTATCTACCTGAAGAAGACTTTCTTAAGAAAAACTTTCAGGGCACATCTGGCCTCCTTATTTTCTGATGGAGAGATTTTTACCTAAAAGTACTGTTTCTCTGAAGAAACACCTCCCAGGAAAATGAGATTTTAGATTACATTTTCAGTGGAAAATTTAAAATATTTTGTCTCAGACATGGCAAAATGTTTCATCTTGATGTTAGCTGCTAGTTGTTTTATCATATTAGTTCTATTATTTTTTGTATTAAGATAATTAATGTAATGCTGCAAACAAAATTAACAGTAACAAATTATTTTTCTTCTAGCCTCAGTATAATGCATTATTATATAATTTTATATTTTTTTAATTTTAATTCCTCGAAAGGATCTGGTACAAATTTTAAATTTTTCACATATCTACCTTTCTAAATAGCATAAGAATGAAGACACAGTAGGGAAGGGCTATATTTAGACTGTTGTATCAGTTGACCAACAGTGTCAAAATTCCCTACAGGAATCGATCCCTGACTGGAGACAGCTGGTCTAATGAAGCCTAAGTAAAGGTATAGAAGAAGATTGAGGAGAATAGGTTTAGAAGACTACAGGAAGGAGAAAGTGGTCCTGTCCAGATGTTGCCAACAGTGAAACCAGAGAAAATTCTAAACTCCCAGTGAAGATTTCAAGCTCTCTCTCCCACAGGAATCTTGGCTAATAAATCGGATTATTTTTGTGAGAGTGCACACAAGCTGGTATTTAGAAATGCAGAGGAGTATTTAAAGGTACAAGTAATCAACAGCTGTTGTGTAAACCCTATTAAAAGTTTTTAAATCCCTTTTGATTTTAAAGTTTGAATTTTAAACCTGGTCCTAATAAGTCAGAAATATTCTTGTCAGGAACGTCACATGAGGAAGACAGCTGGTTTAAAATTCTCTCTCTGAATATGAACAAACACTCCACTCCAATCACTGAAGGAAAGGTTAATACTGAAGATAAAATATTCAAATCCTAAATAAAAGAAAATCTGGGTGTATACATACAACCTCTATTTTTCCCCCTTCTTTTTCTTAAATAAAAGCTCTGAAAATTCCAAAGAATTCAACCCTGTCAAAAGTGCAATTGCACCATAGTTTAACAGATATAAAACTGTGAAATTGAGTTTCTTACAAACACTGGCAGCATTCCAGAGTTCTGTGCCAGGTTTCATGGCCTTTCTGATAACTACAACAATCTAATAAATTATGTTGGAACAATGGTACATTTCGCTCCCAGGAGGGATGGATAAAACTTTTTAATAAATAGAAAATTAATCAAGAAGTTCAGCTTTGGGAGGACTAAGCATATTTCTGAATTCAGCTTTAAAATACAGAGACTAAGGTTTTGAAGATAGAGAAACATTTCATTCTGACAGTTGAGAAAAACAAAATATATATTATTATCAGTTTCTTTCAAACAGCACTACAGAAAAAGTGTTTTTTTGAGGTATTGGCATTAAAGAGACAAACTTACTGAAATACAATTTCAAAGAGAAAACAATCATGGTTTGAGGGAAAACCACCCCACCTTTCCTATCTCAATTTTAAGTAATTCCCTTTGGGAATTACTAGGAGACTCTTGAGCCCTAATATGTTACTGACTGGTATCTGATTACCAAACTGAAAAATGCTTTACTCAAGGAACTCTCAGGATATTGTGAGGTGTTTTGCAAGCTGGTCGCTGTCCCACAATTAATAACATGTAAAACAAAATTGGGAAAAAAAATTATTAAATACTCCAGTCACTGAAAGAAAGGTTAATACTGAAGATAAAATATTCAAGCCCTAAATAAAAGAACACCTGGACTATTAGTTAATAAAACTAAATTTTCAAGAGAAATAGGGAAGTGAGCCAGGACCACCATTTTTTGCCTTCTTTTGTTCCCCCAAATATCTTTATCAATTATGTTATCTTATACAGTGACGAAAGGCATACCTGGTGAAAAAATCGTAGCTATTATATGCCATTTTCAAACTCACTCAAGCTGAGTTGTTTTTCTCTATTGCAACATGCATTACCTGACTTGAACTAAACCTTAGACTTTACCTTCGTCTGAACCTTCATTTTTCACCTCTAGAGTCCTTTACTTCTAAGGTCAGAAAGGAACATGTGTGCCCGGCATGACCCTCTCTCACGGAAAGGCCGGAGAGCTCCAAACAGCTGGCGGAACATCCAGATATCAATTTTCAGCTGTCATTCTGAGGGAGTAGAGAAGTGCTTTTGACATGCTTCCCATTGGCAGCATTTTTAAATAAATCTCTACTGTCCAAACCAGTGTCATGTAATAAGATCTCAATCTGGTCTTGAGAGCTGGCCAGCTGCATAGGCTTCCAAGGATGGATATGTTCTGCTTCTCTGAACCCGAAAACACTGTGTTTTCAGCGGTGTTACCCACTTCCCCCCCACAGCTCTTGGGATGCACAGCTGTTCACATGGTTTTCAAAACATGTATGTAAAAAGTAAACATTTTTCTCAAGTGACTTCTAAGAATTACTTACTGAATCCTGCTCATTTCTTCCCAGCAAATGGGGCCTTAAATCTACCTTGCAATATGTGTCTATGGCTGCTGTGACTTCTTAGGGGACAAAACAAGACCTTTTGTGCAGAGATGAAAGCAGAAATTTGACTCAGAAGAAGAAAAAGCAGCTTGCATGAAAATAAGGAAAAAAACATCTCTGTCTGATTAACTAGATAATTATGTTACTTATTTTTAAGAATGGTCCTTGTGCAGTATAAGTACATAATCTTCCAGGTACTTGAAAAGCAATTTGAAGAAAAGTAAGCACAATGAGAGGACTAAAAATTTCCTTTCCTGTAGAGAGATTGTAATCCTTTTTGAGAGTGAAGCTCTTATTAGGGAATTCAGAGGAAACTAAATCTTATGTTTGCTGTAAATACTGATGGCTGCATTGAACCCAGTGATACTAAACCCGAGTTTTGGTTTCTCAGTGGATTGTACCTGGTTCAAAAAGGTTCCACAGCAGTAATTCATGTTTGTTTAGCTAATAAAATATAAATGGTACCACTGGTTTTCAGTGCTTCTGAACTGATAAATTCAACTGACACTAAAAAGTCTGCTCAACCAAACCCAGGAAATTTGCTGTGTTTCTAAACTGTAAAGATGTTTATTATAACTTGGATATTGATCTAAAAAAATCAATACTGTCAAGAGTGTCACTTAATGTGAAACTTTTTCCTTTGTTTTGGAAAGGCTGCAGAAAAACTATCCATTGGGATTTTTGAAGATACCAACTTCCTACATGTCTTTTTTCACAGACACAGTAACTATATTATAAATAGTGGAAATGCTCTGTTACTATTGCAAGAGAAGTCTCTGTTTAGTTTAAGCCCTACAGGCATATGGCATAAGAATTATATGTTTTCAGGCATGTACACCTCCATACACATGAAATCAGCAACAAAATAGAATCAGCCCTCCCCTCCAGCAAACTAAAAAAATCAGATTTGTGGGGGTTTTTTTCCTTCTTTTTTTTTTGAAGACTATCAAGTAATTGCTACCCCACTATAAAACTTACAAGATCTGGCAAATTCTGGTGTGAGAATTCTTCAGAGACATTAAGAAATTTTCCAAATGGAAAGTAAATAGGTCCAAAGTATAGAAAACCAAACATGAAGTTTAAGAGACCTTCTAAACTCCCACTGCAGGCACATAGGTGCCTACAATGCTACAGATCATGCCGCTCTGGCAGAATAATTTATCTCTCTCAATATAATTTGCTATAGGAAGATTCCAAAGAGATTGCATTGTAGATAACCAATAATTGGAGGAATCATTGAAAAAAAAAAAAATCGGTTTGCCATATTAGTCTTTTGAGAAAAAACAGGCAACCAGAGAATTACTGACTATGTAGGAGCAGTTAACCTATCCAGACTTTAAAANGCAAATGGGGAAAACAGCCGAACAGAACTTTCTGGCTACAATTAACATAAACATGAACTGGGAGAATTCAGGGAGGAGACTTCTCTATGACAGACACATGAAGGTGCGGTAGGCTCGATGACCTCAGCCTCACCTTCAGATTCACTTTCCCTCATGGGGAAATCAATCCAGTTTATTTCTTTATTTATTTTGAATCTGAAGGCAGGCTGGGTCACCGCAACAGTAGATAACCAATAATTGGAGGAATCATTGAAAAAAAAAAAATCGGTTTGCCATATTAGTCTTTTGAGAAAAAACAGGCAACCAGAGAATTACTGACTATGTAGGAGCAGTTAACCTATCCAGACTTTAAAATGATATAGGAAAAAATAGCACCAACAAGACTTTTAAGTATCAAGTTCATGAAATGAAACATTCCACATTTTCTGACAAGCTCAGCAGTGCAAAACCAAACCTGCCATCTTGTGCCCAAAGAAACAGAGCTAGCTATACCAAAACAACTGCTATGTGTTACCCTCTTTTCAGGCATCGATGCTGTACTTTGCAAGATGACATGATCTGTTTTTTCCATAGGAGAAATGGCTTATGGAAGAAGTCTGTCATTTTAAGAGCACACCCTTCTTCTGTATTTGTGAGACTGCAGACTCATGAAATGTGCTGTATGAAATGCTGTAAATGGACTAAGCCAAAAATACGACTTCAACTTCAGCTCAAAATATAAAAATAAAAGTTATAGACAACAAATTCTTAGTATGACTGTAAATGTGTATAACACTTCATTTTACCGTAAGATTTCTTCCTGCTCTAAACAATAATTAAGTTAATGGTGAATATGTTTCCAAGCTTCTAGGTGAAGTAAAATGAGATTCTAATCTGCTTTAAGACACCACCACTCTGAACTATTAGCATGCAGATTTGACTTATATATCTCATAAAAATTTAGATATTACCATGACAAATGATCTTGTTAAGCAGTATCTCATGAAGTATGAAAAGGTCAGGTACTCATCTCATATAGGTCAGAATAAGCATTGGTGTGAAATTACAGCACTGATTGAAGTAGTAAGAACATACAAGATAATTCTGCTGTAACCAGATGACTTTTTAACTTTTCTGGTTTTAACCCAAACAATCTTACTCTCCAAAGATCTGTAAACATCTTTGGAGATCTCGCTCCATTGCTCCAAAGTCAAAAATGTAGGTTATTCTTGAGATGTCTGCTGTTTAACAAGTCATCCAAACTAACAGAGTCTGGGATCTATAGGCAGGGCATTTTTTAGAAGTTCTGAAGGTCTGGTGCTTACAGAGGTAACTGGGAGAGAAAAATAGGAGAGAGAAAATTTTAGAGAGTGTATACCAAAACAAAAAGCTGTTCCAGAAATAGGAGAGTAAAACAGGAAAACAACTGGGTGACTTTGATGTAAAATAGTGTGAAATAAGAACTATCTATCTGCCTTTACCACTATGCCAGCTATTTATAAAAACGTTAAAGCTTGCAAATTTCTTTTTATTCCTGGACTTGGTTCAGGTCACTTACTTGATTAACACAGACTGAACCTTATAGATCTGATACAGCACAACCGTTACAACATAAAGTCTACTTACAGACCCAAGAGAGAGCCTTAGCACTGTGAAATATACTAAAGAATTTAATGTGTGCACAGCTTCCCCTAATCTTCTTTTTCTAGGTGACATATCTTGAAGAGAAGTAAAAATGGCTCAAGAAATGACAGGGAACTTCCTTAAACCGCAAAAAAACCCCAAGGCAAGTAAAAATAGAACATTAGTTAATTGCCTTGTATATATAAACAGAAACATTTTGTCAAAGTGAGCTACAAAGCCATCTTTAGTTTAAAAAAAAAGGTCAAAAAATACATATTTTGGCAAAAAATTCCACTTTTGCTGCAAGTATGTAACCAGAAAGCAAGGAGCAGCACCACGTGAAATGCCTCCACTTTTTCTTTCTTTCAGAATATCTAGTTATTTTTTGCATCTAGAGGGGGTCCAATTGCTGTATTGAGAGTACCAGATTTCCAGATCTGCATTCCCTCACAGCTGCTCCCACAGAAGAGGTCATCTACAGCCTATCAGCCCAGCCCCAAAAATTTGTCTGCAGTGTTCTTAGGTCTCACCAGTAGAACCTGTGTCTATTAGCTGGAAAACACGGTAAAGTGGATAGAGCAAACTAGAAAAGGTCTCTGATGATCCATGTCCAACTTTCAACTCAGTTACTAACACAATATAAATAAATAATGCTGCAGTAAGAGAGTGCAATTTAGGAGTTACATAAAAGATCAAATCAAGATTTGGAAACGCTAGTCATTCATTATGCTGAACCATGTTTTTCAAGACCTACATGAGCTGCAATGCTCTACTACAGCTAAACTACAATACCCTTCAGGTACTACTATTCATGATATCTAGAAACTCAAAAAGTAAAGGAACTCACTCTTCGCCTCTTGTGGTGGCATTAAAACAAACAAACAAACAAACAAAAACCAAACAAAAAAACACTGCATGCTATGAATGTATTCATTACTTCCCTTCCTGCATAGACCGTTAACCTCTTTTGGGAGGATGTCAAATATCATTCACTCTCTAGATGATTTATTAAAATATGGATAAGGATCTAATATCGATATCCAACTAGGATGGACAAGGACCCTCTAACTCAGTAAGTTAGAAAGTGTATGTTTATTTCAGCGCCGGGCTACGCGTGGGATAGTTCCCTAATTCGCAGAAGCAAAGCACAAGCCAACACAAAGTTCTTTTATCTACAAAAGTTCTGAATATTCAAAATACAAATGCACATTTATCACATAGACGCCGCCCATGCCCCGCTTCGTATGGTAATTAGCTAAAAGATCTTTAAGCGTGCGTAGTTGGTTCCTAGATTTGAGTCGGTGGTCCTGAAATTTGGGGAGGGGTCTGAAAGGATGAAGTAAAATTTGTCTTCCTCGTTCTGACCTTTCTACCTTTCTGGTTTTTAACAATACATCTTACTCTTGGGGAACTTTCAGTCCTTCTCCTCATTACTCTTGAATAGTAATTGTTTAAGTTTCTTTAGCTCTTTTAACCAGTTAAATCTGTTCCTTATTATGAGAGCAGCTGGATAAACTTAGCATGACAAGCTATCATTTATTTGTATTTTCAGTCTTATTCTAAGCTTGACTTCTTAGCTAATTATTAACCTTTTAATTAGCTCCAGCTGGATTTGCTTACTAATTCTAATCTAGCTCATTTCAGCAAAGCTAGCCTCTGACTAAAATCCTAATGTTTTAAATGTTTAAAACTCCATATTTCATTGAATGTCTGCAAAACCATGCAGATATTAAGAACATACAGTCAGATAGTTTAGCAACTGTGTTTTTCTCACGATACCTATCTCTTTGTATTTCTGACCCACATTGCAGTCCAGAATTCAACACATAAAAAGTTGGCTCAGTTGGACAGCAAGTTTTGCTGCCACACTAAATGTACTAACAATATTTATTAAGCAATTATCAGCAATATTTTTTTTAGATTACTACTTTTTTCCACTCCTATATTCTCTCACACTGATTTTGTGGGCTTTAGTCACAAGGGTAAAATAAGTAGGACTCAAGTCTGCATGCTGTGTTCTCATCTGTAAATGCTTAATCTTTTTCTTGAAAAGTGGATATCAAAAATATACCCTCAATATCGAAGTGTTTTAGGGAAATGCAGAAATGTATAGTGTCTCCATGGCAGAAAAAATACAGTTTTGTTAAACGTATAACTTAAATGCATGTTCCAAGAATGGTGTGTTGTTTCCCTACAAACAAGCCCTATTTTCATTTATTCAAACTACTAAATTATCACTATCTACAACTAAACAGTACAGAAGATGTTTTGGTACTCATAATTTGAAAGCTCTCAAATGGAAATTCTGCATGGAAACTCCAACACGCAGCTTAAGATAAGGGCTTCTAAATGTAATTTAGATCTACTATCCGTTTTCATTTTCTCTTTTTTATTTTTTCTCAAAAGGTGGTAGTACAACTAAGCATAAGGCTCAGTGTTCCGCAGAATAAAAAATGTATGCAACTCCCTGCTCTTAACAGCAAAGAGATTTCATTAATTGTTTATGGCAATACAATATCTGCCACTGCCTCTCTCTGTGCATAGTGGTGTGTCCCAGATCATGATGATCCTAGAAATGAGATGACAAGGGCCCTGTCCTTTGAGACGTGAGAGTTTTCTATTCTGATGAACACCCGTTTCAGCTCAAGGTGCCTAGTAATAGCTTGTGGCACCCAAGAACTCACAGAATTGGGCCTCAGATCAGACTACATACATTTTTAAATGAACTCTGTTCCTGATATCAACAGGAATGTCTTCTCAGAAACACTTCTCAGAAGGCTACAAATTTTCAGAAATTCTCGGAAGACAATTGTATTTTAACTTATGTAAATGTCATCCTGTGCTGTAATTTCTCACCTTCATATATTATGGGTTCATGACTTTCTATGTAGAGAGGCTTCTTTCTTTAGTGCAAGCTGTAGAGAGACATGCAGTTTTCAGGAGGTCCCTAGGTCAGATTTCTTGTGTCAGCAACAGTGTGATTTTCCATAGTTACTAAAATCTGTTTGGGTATACACAGCATATGCTAAGTAACGTCCTCTATAGTAGTCAACTGAAACCGTGATTCCCATTGACGTGTCTCAAGATCTTATATATGCAAATAAGAAAAGCCTTATTCACGTTTTCAAGGTGATCAAGGTAGATGGAGAAAGGGCTAGTAATTGGCAAAGGAAATGGATGTGAGTAGTCTGGAGAAGCACATCTCCTTCGGAAAGTGTGGCGGCATCTTTAATGCTTCTAGGGAATGTCCTAGACCACCTAAGGTACTCCACTGTCAACATTGTACAGAAGATAACAAAGGGGAGAGCTTGAAGTAATTCAAAAGCAACTGCAGAAGCAAGAGGCAAGAATGTAGATTTCTGGACAAAACTCCTCCAGGTTTTATGGCAACAAAGCCCTTTCTTAACCTGTGAACCTCATGTTTTCTCACATCACGAAAAAGATTTGAAGATTTCCATCCATTTTGGCTGGTTTTGTGCATTCATTTTCTCATACATGTAAGAGTTTGTACACAAGCTCTCTGCGGCTGTTATTGCCAAAAAATAACTGTCTCTCATTCTTCTCACCAAGCTCTACAAGCTCAAGTGCTGACTCACTGCCAGACTGCATTCTGCATTTTTTTTTGGGTGGCTTTGTGAGAATGAATGAATTCTGTGTCCCGTAAAGATTCATACATCCACTTTGACTTTAAATCATAGCATCCAACCTCATTTGCAGCATAACATATCTCTACAAGAAGAAATTGATCTTATTTATTTATTCATGGAATGAAATTGCTTTGATTATAATATACAGGCTTTAAAACATTAGTTGTCTCTCATCCCATTATTACACAGTTTCCTAATTACCTCTCTAAGCACACTACCTAATATTGTAAAGTGCCTTGGAGTGTGTAGAGAAGTTGTTACACATTAAGAACCAAATTAGCAGATTTGGAGAGGAAAGAAGACACTTCTTTGTATTTTTTCCCATGGCCATGTGAAAAGAAGAGGCTGCTTTTCATCCTTTTGCTTAAACTACAACTCTGAAAGTCCAGGTGGCAGAATATGATCAGATCATAAGCTTCAGAGAAAAGTATTTTTCAGAATATAATTTTGAACTTACAGTTCATTAAATTTTGCCTTCCTACTCGTGCCTTTTTAGCATCTGAGTTTGGTGAACTACTGTGAAGCAAACCACAAGAGGACCTAGAGAAACAGATGACAAAGACCTAGGCTGCAGTAGAGGTGTGCCCTAAGGCAAGTATCTTGTCAAGTTCCCTATTTTTAAAATGCCTTGTTGTAACATTTGATTGTGTTCATGATATAATGTAAAATAAATAAATGAATAAATAAATAAATAAAACATAATTCAGTTCTGAAGGTCTACTGCTTCACCTCCCCTGGTTCATTATAAGGTGCGTGTTTCTTGAGACTTTTCCTCAAACTATTGTTTTTCATAGAAAGACTGAAACACTGTGTGTATATGCCCCAAACAGATCAATTGCCTTTCTCAGATTCTTGTGCTAAGGACTTGCAGCATACTTTAAAAGGTATATAATTTCTTCACTAATATTTATTCAGGCCATCCATTTGTAAAAGACCACAGAAGTCAGTATTCAATTAGAAACTCTCATTTTAGTCTATTAGCTGTCTTTGATTTCAATATGATCCTGACTAGCTTAATGCTGTGAAAGCATTTCTAGTCTTGATATTACTTCTTTCTTGAAGTCTCCAATAGAATAAAACAAACAAACAAACAAACACCTGAAAATAGAACAAAACCAAACAAAACCAAACCAAGTTAGCCATTTTCTGTCCATCTGAAAGATGTCTCCTGGAGCATTATTCGTTGTTGACTGGGTGATTTCAAGGGTGTAAATTCTGACAAAATTTTGAGTCCATTTTGATTTATTCCATTTCCTAAATACTTTTTGTAAATTCTCATTCTCAACTTTTTTGGTAGCTTTACTGTGCTACATAAAGTCACCAGAGAAAGACATTTGTCCTCGTACTCATTTTGTCTATACTTCTTATCTTCGTCCAGTCAACAAGAGTGTCAGCCAGGAAAGGGATGCACAGCAGACTCCACAACAAATTGTTCTATGGCTTGGTTGTTAAAATTTTATGCCTCTCCAATCCAGCATTATTTTCATAGCGTCCTATGGAAAGTTCCACAATAAAAGAGGATGCTGCTAGTCAAGCTCACTTCAAAAGGTGTGAAACTGCCCCTGGTATGCATACTTGACCATCTTTTATTTTATATATGTATACCATATTAAACAAGCTTTTCTACAACAAAAGGTTACGTGGAACCTTACTCTTTACAGCCATCTTTTTTCAGAAATCTGTCTTTTTAAGGAGTTTGACAAAGATTTAGTTTTTCATCTCTTTCCTTGGCAAGAAATATCACACTTAACAGAAAGATCAAATCCACCAATAGATATCTTTAATGCATGCCAACCGTCTTCCTTTGTAAAGCAGGACTATTACCTCTCTATTTTATTTAGATGTAGATCTCTACCTACTTTCTTTAACTGTTTTGTTCCATTCTTTCTCCCTCTTAAAATCTGTCCCAGCATTTTTGTTTCATTTCGTTTTTTTTTTTTAATTTATGTTTTTTAAACATATATATAAAAACACAAATGAGAGATAGTTAAAAGGCTTAAATGTCTCAAATATCAATATTCTCAGTCCTTCTGCAGCCTGCAGAGGGGAATCAAAACAGAACAGGTGGTACTACATTGAGACCACAGTATTAAGAGAGACCAGGTAAATTTTACAGTTATACAATTCAGAATTCATCTTAAAGAATGCAGTAAGGATCTTCAGCAGACAATCAAGCAATCTAGTCTATCAAGACACTTTGTTTGCACTTCATAATTTCTTACTATCCTAACAAAATTAGCTAAAATAAAACAAAGACAAATAAAGGAGGAGGATGGAGCAGGGAAGTTGCCATCAAGTAGAACTGCACAGATCAGACGGTATGGACTAAAAGATTTCTCAAACTGTTCTCACTCGAGATTGCACAGAAACCAGCACTGAACAATTGTTAAAATCAAACAGCCATGATGGTTTCCAGAATAGGTCCATCTCGAGAGAGCAAGAACATGGGGCTAACCTGTTCAACCAAGCCAGTGAGTCTGCAGGTCTATATGCTTCCATCTTCTTTCTGGAACTTCTCTGCAAGCAGCATTTTCCAATACATGACTTCACACAATCAACTAGCCAGTTCCCTGCAGATCACCAGTCAATACTCTACAGGCCACACATAATTTCTCACTAATTTTACCCCTTTTCTCCCCCCTCATCCTTCCTCTACATTACTACTTTCAGATAAAGCAAAAGTGTAGCAAGGGACTGGACTGTTAAAAGTATTTTAAATATAGACTGTTACATATATGGGTGTGCCTTTAAATCCTTACAGAAAAGTCTGTGATGTCTTAGCATAGGGAAAACAAATCCATGCCAGTTATTCTGCAAATGCAATGTTTACAGTATGATCAGGTGAAGAGTCGCGTTAGCTCTGTCCTTGCACACACGCCTTCATCTCTACTCGAGATGCTGCTGGAGGGCATTTTCTGAGCTACACAAATTTCTCACCTGAACACCACAGCCACTCCTGATTTGTGAGCAAGTCCAAAATCCATACATATGTACCAAAAAAAAAAAAAAATCAGTCACTACAAATTATTCTTTGAGGTTTAAACTGTGGGGTGGATTAAAACCCTTCTAGAAGTAAAAGTTATTTTGATTTTAAAAATCAGTTATTCTGTCTTACCAGTGAAATGATAGTGACCTTAAAGTTTTTTCAATGAATATTCAATAGAAAATGTTTGACAACAGCCTATCAAACAAAAAAGCCAACAACGTATGCCACTTTGCAACAATGTCACAAAAAAATCTTCTACTAATAGCAACATTAAAAGATACATATATTTACAGGCACTTTTTAAGAGACAGAAGAAAGCACACTAGGATGGAAAGGAAAAGAAACAACAAAGGAGCTGCTGTTTTAACCGTTTGTGTTCCTTGTCCATATTGTGCAGACAAGTTAGCTGATTGCAGGTAAAGAAGACATTTCATCTCCTTTTTGGTTAACCAACCAGTGAGTAAGGTGTGATGAAGAGATGGTCTCTTTCAATTGCACACAGCACTATGTGTTGGAACATCAGCCAAAGCATCAGCATCTCAGTTGGAGCATCAGCCAAAGTTTTGAGACACACAGACTTGAAACTTAAACAAATTAGAGAACTTTACGTGTGCAAGTGAGCTGCAGCAAATCCCTTTTCAACATTTAGTATCATGCAGACATTGCAATAAAACACTGTTTTATATCATAAGTATCCAGAAGGACAACTTATCTCTCTATTAATTAGTAAAATAATACTAGGAAACAATCAGTGCATTATCTATAAATCGATCTGGGAGTCTGAGAAAAAAAACCTCAACATGCTCTTTAACATAAAGGACACAAAGCAAATGGGTATAAACCACCCATGAAAGAAATAAAGCTGGATTTTAGAGAAAGATTTCTAAACATCCTTGAAACTTTAGGAAGAGCTGCCCAAGAGCATCAGCAAAATAAAAAAAAAAAATATCCCAAGTAACCAAATTGTTTCATAACGAAGTTTGGCTTCTTAATGAATGAAATTATACTCTACCATTATCTGCAATATGAGGACATTGGTATCAGCTATCCAATGTGCCTTCTACTACTTTTTTGCTCACTGAGAAAGGTGTTAATGTCTAATATGTTAACTTAAGCTTCTGGAAAGCATTTTTTAGAGGGGTACTCAGCAACTCACCTGGCCAAAATGTTTGGAACATCTGCTCCCTCAAAACCAGACACTGGGAGCAAAAGGCAACAGACAGATTTTCAAACTATCAACATCTGATGGCTGAAGAGGTTGACCTAGATTGATTTTACTGACAGTTACTGAGTAGACGCACCTTGAATTGGAAGTGCAGAATCAGGGCTGCACTATGAGAACCTGCTGATTCTCAGTGATTTTATGTATTCTTCACAGCAAGTTTAACATTGACCTTTGTTTTAGGCATAAAGAGTCCGCACAAAACTGGCTCAATTCAGGCTTGCTGAATCTGATTTCATTAACACAACTACACCTGCCTCAGGCAAGATTTAAGATTGCTGTATTCTGACTTAGAAATGAGCTGTTCTGTGAGAGAAAAGTAGAGAAAGAAGTTTCATCTGTCTTCCGCGTTTACAGAATTCTCCTTTGTCTGTTATTTACAAATTCCATAAATATTAAACAGAGATAATTTATTTAATAGGAGAAATTTGTGATTATTGGTACACCATACGTATTTAGCTGTCCATGGAAGTCAATGAAATACTCAAACTACTAGGATAAATTGGCTGCAACAGAGCTAGTACTTTAAGGGTCTAAAAAAAAGGACAAAAGGACAAATCCCGTGAGAACTGGGTACTTACATGAAATGATCACTGCAAAACGTATTTCTCAGAAAGGCGATAGCAAATCAGCACGAAGGAACTGAAGTACTCTGTTACATTCAGAGGTGGATTGCATTTGCCTTCTTCTCAACCAAATAATAAACATCTTCCCAATCTTAGTCTATTTAAAAGAGAAAACCATTACAATTTTTTTTTCTCATACTCCATAGTGCCTGAACTCAGATTCTTTTTACACCTTGCATTGTTGGTAAACTACATGTTTACATTCAGTCTTTTAACGTGTTATATTGTCTTGAATTCTAATATAGGCAATGAGAACCTACTGGCTTTTTTCATTTAGTTTGTATTTTTCCCTAGAGAAACAGATTTGTATGGACATATAGCTCTCACTGTGGTATCTCATACAAATGTGGTCATACAGTCAAGGCCAAGATAGCAGACAAGGCAGAGTTCTGCTTTAGCAGTTCCTGTGTTCCCCTGAGCCACAATTACTGTCTATACTATCCAATCTGTAATACCTCTCATGTATCTGGAAATGCTTATGAATAATATTCTGTTGTATGGTATACTGTCTCTACCATTACCCCATTTCATTTTTCTAAGCGCTACAGCAAAATAAACATCTATAGCTACAAATACTTTAGCAGCATTCACCCGCATGAATATACTCAGACTTTCTAAACCAAATAATTTTGTTGTCACATTTTGCCCTTTACATTATCTTTTCAGACAATGCAGCTTTTACCTCCCAAATGTTGTACTCTATTTTTCTCTTCTCTAGATTTCTATCTTTAAAAAATAGTACTCTTCTTCAAATGAAATCCCCTGGGAGATAACATGACATCTACTTGTGCCCCACCTGTTAGCAGCAGCAAATGAAACTTTGCTGTTTAAAACTGGATGTGCAACCACTTTTAGAAGAGTAATATCTAACTAAGAAATTTCGTGTAATTACCAGCTACAGGAATGTACAGCTCTTCAGGTCATTTTCCCTTGCAAATAAGTTCTTCCTTAACTCTAATTCACTATGTTGAAAATATGTATTAATTTGGTGTTTTTTTTTTCTCTCTTCAGAATCTTCTCTTTAAAGAATGGAAAAAAGAAAAAGACCAGCAGCTCATTTACCTTGCTTTTTATAGCCGACATTATTCACTATTTATGAGCATTCAGGTGACTGGCAGGCATTCATGGAGATATTTGTGAATCCCGAGAGTTCAATAGATTGTTGCATGAATGATGACTCATCTGGAAGTTTGCATTGCAACTGGATTATCCTCTACTGAAGATCCACTATTTATTACTGCCAGTTATTCATCTTAAAGACACCCATCATGGAAAATGCCAAATCAATATCATCTAATGCATGTGACCAATAATCACTTTCAGCAAAGAAAGATCATGTTTAAACACTGAGTTCCAAGATAACATTTCCTTGACTTTTATAGTCTTTGAAAAAAACAAAACTGCTTTGTATATGCCCTAAATAAAGGGGGGTTTTGCTTGCTTCCTTTCTTTCTTTTGGTGGTACTTTTTTTTTTTCTTCTTTTCTTTTTTTTCTTTTTTTCTGCTTTTTTCTTTTTTTTTTCTTTTTTTTTTTTCTTATGTGAGGTGATGTTAACTAAGGAATTTCCCTGTGGTAGCTGGGAGAATAGCAAAGCTGTTGATCTATCTTAATGACACTGCATTTTTAATGTTTTCAGGTTTTAAGTGTGTTTTTCTAGTATTTCTAAAGTTATTTGGGGGCAGGTTGTATATGGAATCAACAGCCTATGATCCTGTCTAGAAGAATCAGCTCCAGCATAGTTCTCAGCAATTGCCAGCACTGGGCATAATCACCAACTATCATCTTTCTACAATGCAAAAGTACCTTTGCAGAAAATGTTGCTTATATTTAAAGTCAATATTTATCTGACGCGAATAATTTTGTTATATTCCATACTCCCTGTTCTTAGACATATCTTCAAAGATAAATGTGTCTAGCCATAAAAATAAATAAGCCTTAATGTCACATGGACAACACTGTTAAATTCCCAAAGTGAGGAGTTTTATTTTGCAGCATTTTGAACCAGGACAGTAAACAGCTACAATCCCTGCTGGCAACTTTTCAGTTTGGCATTTTTATGTCAAAGCCACATATGGTTCCCAAGTACAAAATAAACATTAATTATGTCTTTCTGTGCCTTTTTATTATGTACTCTAGTCTTCTCTGGGGCCTAGGGTGTGTTTGTTTATTTTACTATAACCAGAGTATCAACCATTCCTATCTCTGCAGAAGTCTGTTACTGGCTCCTGTGGTGTTGGGGTTTTGTGGAGGGTGTCTTGCTTGTTTGGGGTATTTTTTTGTTGTTTCAGGTGGTTTGGTTTTTGGTTTGGTTTTGTTTGTTTGGGGTTTGTTTGGGGTTTGTTTGTTTGTTTTTATTTTGATTTTTCTTGGGTTTTGATTTTTTGTTTCAGACAAATAATTATAGTCTTACTTTGTAACATATTTGTAGTTAAGTCAGATATCTATATGCATGCAAATATGTAAATATAGGTGTGTCTTCACATGTTCATATTGCTTCTTTAGGGTAATTAGAATAAGAATACTATCAAATTTATGTGCAGAACTTTAGATTTTTAGAAGTCTGCAGACTCATGTTAACTAATTAATGCTAATTAATACAGCAAGAAAACAATGCAGACATTTCTTATTAAAATTTAAACTGAGGTTACAATTTTCTTGGTTTACCTCATGCCTAGTGGCAATAACACAAGCTAGACAGTAACTTTTATAGCCAAAGGTCTGTAGTCTGGAATTCTATTACATTTGCATTCAGACTCCTAATATGTTTTAGGCATATTTATACCCTTTGGCCTTTGAAAGGGTTTTTGACTGCAAAGTGCATTTCAATCTTTTTTATTTTTCTGAATGCTCTCAGATATAGTGATTAAAAAGCAAAAAATACTCTTCCAAGAGTGTGCTATTATTATTCAAATATAGTTAAGTCAAAGACATAAACAAAAACAGGATCATTATATATGTCAATAGTCTATTTTCCCACATATTTTTTTCTTATTAAAATGTTTCTATTTTTCTGACTTGATACCTCATGGCCTAACGAAATGAGTGTAGGAAAAAAAAAAAAAAAGATATGTGATTGCGAGAGAGAAACTATTTTCCTGTAGAAAGAGCATATGAAATGTTACTGTATACTGCAGTGTGATGCCATTTTCATTTCACTCTTTTTACTGTTCAGCTTTTTAGAAAACACAGCTGATTTATTATTTCTGTCTCACAGGAACTGGTCAAGACAAACCTGGAATATAAATATAACCTCCATGGTCTAGACAGTGCTTGACAACCTTCTTAGACCATAACTCAATTCTAGCAATTTGGAATTTTTCTTGGTATTTTACCACCTCTTTTATTGCTTGTACAGCCTGGTGGGTAAAAGTGCCTTACATGTTGGGCAGTGCTGCTCTGGCAGGGAGACCCAGAGCAGAGGATCAGCAGACAGATTTCCCCAGATATACAGTTTCTTACCTTGCAACCTCATGCAGCTGACTTCTGTGTTTTTCTGTCTGCAAGTGCTTTAGGCCATAGCATTTTTACGACATCGATCAAGCAGAATAGCACTCTAATCTCTACAAAGACTAGAGAACGAAGCAGATAATATGATCAGATACCACTGCCTTATTTACAACTCATTATTAATGTCAAATCTGGCACTCATCATTTGCTCTTGGCTTGACTCATGATTAGCTCATTACAATGCCAGTGCTCACTGCAAATCCTTGTTACCTTTACTGAAAAGGGTCTACAACTTCATTTTGTTTATTTACACAACAAAAAGGCATAAAAGGCATAAAGCAAGGGAAATAAATAAGAGTCTTGTTTACAAAGGATCAGAGGTGACCATGAAACCCTGTCCAAGTGACAGCATCAAACACACGGGTCCTCCACACACAAAGTATCTTTAGAAAGGGGCCCTGTGCAGACACCAGGTCTCCAGGTGGATTGGAAGGCATGGGTATCTATGTCAGCTTTCTAGTCCTAGAGCCAAGAGACATTGTTCTCACCCAAAGCCTTCTATCACTCAAATATTCAGGCCAGGATTTACAGACAACTGATTAATTGAACAGATTAAGCACTAAATTCTTCTGTGTTAAATTTGTTTTGCAAACGTTTGCACTGTTAGTTTTGTCATTTGCCATCTAACTTCCACTTGGTGTTATAATAGAGGTAACAACTCAACCTTCCAGGCTTCTCAAGGGAATTTAAAGCATTTCAGCAAAGTACCCCTGTGGGGACTCTCAAGATCATGCTGAATGAACAAACTCAGGGATTCAAAACAGCTACTTTAGGTCCAGTACTTCACAGCACTGCCACAAAAACCTACGCAAAAGCACTATTGGGAAAAGTAAATTTTATATCCACGGTGCTGTTGCATAAAAGCTAAGGAGAAAAGACAAGGGTTATAAATGACATAGATGAAATTTCAGAATCATGGTTTTTTTTGTTTTCCTTTGTTTCTAAATCCCAACTTCATTAACATGAGTCCTAGCCAGCTTATAAACACAGTGGTTACTGCAGACTTAGATGAGTCAACGGCATTTTTTAAAGGAAGTATTTATAGTCCCTTCTTTATTTCTTAGTCAGAAATAAAATTAATCTGTATTCCTTAAGAAATATCATTAACTGAATCCCAGTGTAAATTCATACTCCCAGACACTAAAAATTTTGGGAGACTGATCATGCATGAAGAATTTTTCTACAAATTTAAGTCTGTCATTTAATATCTTATCTTGTTGAAAACAATTCATTACCATAATTTGACCTAGTCTCTTACAAAGCATCTGCCATTTGGGCTCATAAGACATAATCATATTTTGCATTAAAAGTATGTTGTTGTTACAACATTTTCTATCTGTTTCTCTGCTACGATCTTATTTCTCATGCCTGCATTTGCAATAATTTTATCTTCAAAGGTTTAAAAAAGAATAAAAAACAACCGCAAACCATGCGGACAGAAAAAGTTGTGAAGGTACTGGGTAAAGAGTACCTAATACTGTGCACTAAGAGCGCGTAATAAAGGAACGGTTTGTGAGTTTCCATATTCACACCTGGAAAGAGGATGCCAGTTAAAGATGTCAGATTAAGACCACAATGCTTCCTGATCTCCTCCTCCATTCAACTCAACTGCCAGGCACAGACAACTACACACGCTATTTTGAAACTCCCATGTTCACTATCCCCAAAACACAGCCATCCAGAAGGCAGAAGCTGAATTGTCCTGTTTCCCCTAACACAGTCAATTTCACAGGAAAGTAGTGCCCTTCTCTGTTTTCACCCCCATTAATCACTGTGGGTTTGTCCTTAACCAAAAAAACTTGAATATCCCTACAAATATCCTTGCCTGTAACTTGGAGAGATATGTTCAGCTGAGACTGAACCAGTCCAAGATCCTATCCCAAACCAAACAGGGCCAGATAGACCAATGGAAGCTAAGAAAACACTAAATGAGGTATGAATTACTCCAATCGGGTATGAATTCTTAAGCAAATTATAGTAAGCTACGCCTTCAAAAAATTAATAACAGCTGTGTTAACTAAGTCCTAAAGGTTTATTTTTGCTGTAAATCCAGACAGATTAATTCTTCAGTCTGAAGAGTGAACTACTCCTCAAATACAGTGACAAAAATAAAGAAGTTCAATTAATCATTGCATTTTAAATCTCATTGAAATGTATGACTTAGCTTTTCTTCATACAAAAGCTCATCTTTTTCTTTCTGTCGGTAATACTGTTCTCTTCTTTCTTCATGTTGTCTGGGTTGTAGCTACAAAAATCAAATAATAAACTAACATAGCTGGCATATTAAAAAAAATGCAAGTGGCTGGATTCCTCAAGAGATATGCAAAGGCTGTCTAGATTTTTAACAACAAAGGGGCTTCATGCAATTCTAGTAAACACTTCTACAGTATTTACATATACAGAATATTCTCGTTGGTCACCAGTAAAAATGCAATCATTTTTCTGTGTATACTTCGTATAACTTATGTATTCCTTAGCAAAACAATAGGGGATGCTTTGATAGCAGCATTTGATTGTATTTCAATCAAAGCAGACAAGTGCCGTACATCTACGTGCACTCTGAAGTAATAGAGTGTTTTCTGGATTCATTTTTTGATACACCCACATGCACTTTATTTTCAGTGTGTAAAATCTACACACACACAAAAAAAATTGGACACAAAAAATTCGATCAATATTTTTCTCAAATTACATGCCACCAGAGGCACTTTAAGGCAACATTACTCTGAAAGCTGAGATCTTTATTTAGCCTACCTCTCCCAGTTCTGCCAACTACCATGAAAGTTTTAATGAAATGAAATGTAAAGGTTGTTATTAATTTCTTTCCTGGCTGTGTAGCTTCCTATAAATATAACTTTCCTATATATACCATGTGTACTTCTCTACAAATCAGTCTATAGCATATCTCCTGAGGAGACTTGGATTCTTGTCATTTTAGCCAAACATCTGAATTTCTGTTCCTATTTAACACAAATATCCTTTCTTTGTTTTCTTTCCTTTCTTTCTTCTATTCAGCTTACTGAACTTGAAATCATTCAGTACGGATTTTTCCTTAAAGTAACTTGTTCCATAATTATGTTGCCTTTTACCACTCAGTAAAATGAAGTATGGGATTAATGAAAAGTTGCCTCAGGATATTTACTGTTTTCCACACTTGAGAATCAATACCAGTTTGTACTCAAGAAGCACAAATCAATGATATCCACCAAATAGGCAACATTATCTATGAAACTGTGAGAATATCAGACTTTAAAGGTATGCCCCTCTGGAAGGGAAAAAAAGGCAATTATATATGTAGCAACCACAGGGAAGCTACCATGCAGGCAGAAAATTCTACAAATAGTTTATTTTCTAACGAATGTATGCAATCTCCTTTCTTCCTAGGACACATGTATTCACCTGGATTAAACACAGTCTTATGAAACATTCATTTAATGTGGAAAAAAAAAAATCAAAAGGCTCAATTCTTGACTCAGTTTACAAATTAGCAAAGCAAACATCAACAATCTACATCAACAATCCGTGTGAAATCAGCAATCCTAAGAGGACTGACTACCTGGAGATAGAGTGGAAAACCAAAATCCAAGATTTGCCACTGAGAATGTGCTGGAGTCTGTTTTGGTCGATGAAATAAAACAAGGTTTGTCTCTTACTGTTATTAAAATATTTATATGGCTGTTTGAATACCTCATGTTGACCCTATTAGGCATAATATATGACAATTCCAAAATCATTACGTTATGGGAATTAACAGCAGGTCTGACAGCTTGTCTGATTCCATGTTTGAGCCTAACACGGTTCGTTTTTACCCGTGAGAAACTTAGTAGAAGGAACCCGAACAAGAGGGAGAGAAAACAGCAACAAGCTGCACCTGATGTTTTCCTGAATTCCTGACCGCTTATGCTATAGATAACCAATGGCGGTATGTTGTGGTCAGGTAATAGCCAATAGATGTATTGTAGTAGTTAAAGACCCAATGAACACGTAGCCTGATTGATAAACAGACAAAAGTGTATAAATTACACTGGTTTTTGCAATAAACGGCTTTTTCTACCCAAACTGTAAGTCCTTCACGTCGTGTCCGCCTCAACAGCGACATTACGTAACCTTCTGTATGTTTGGGTCTCCAGAAGTTCTATACGTATAGCTCTACAGAGTATTAAAGTGACATAAAACGTAGTTCAGTACATGTTAAGATACATGGAGTTCAGACGCTACCCCGTCACAATAATACATTCAGGATTACCATCTGAAATGTATCAGGATCCAAAATATGAGAGGGGAGACAAAAATAAGGACTGCAGTGTTTGCTGAACCAAAAATTTTGCTATCTTTTGCAAGTTTATACTACGTACAATGCATAAACCAAAAATGGGAAGATCCCTCTGCTCGGCCTGGAGAGTTTGCCTCCAAAAAAAAAAGGTGGAGAGAGGATCTATGGAACTATTCAGTATTTCACCTCTACTGGTATATTTACAAGAGTGTGCCAACACATCTGTATTCTATAAATAAGTTCATCCTTCAAAGTTTACTTTCTGCAAACATCACATGAAAATACAGCTTTGTGTAGATAAGCACAAGCTGAAGCTAAGTTTCAAATGTAATTATTGATGATTGCCAGTGACTATCTCCCTTTGTTACAGGCAGAGAATAGATATAGTCAAAATATACAGTTATTAGTACATGCTGAGACAACCAAATTTACCAACGACAAACTCCAAGTCCTACTTTAATCTTTGTAAATATTATTGTTCATCTAAATGAAAGCAGAATTTGCTTAAGTTCCTGAGATCCAGCCAGCTGAGAAACATGGCCCACTGTGTTAAATAACCTATGAAGCTATATTATACAACAAAAATAGCTTGTGCTCTGCTCCAAGGATTTATTTAAAAGCTCTAAATGAAAAATATTCTGAAAAAATGAAAACAGCAATAGAAAAAGAATATACAGATGTACATGTCTCAGTTTTAAAGAACTTGCTCAAAGATTTTGGGATCATGTAGTTCAAAAGTCATAGAAAAGCATTTTTATTAGCACCTTCCAATGGTGTCGCAGGAAGTTTCTTCTGAACAGGGATATCCATATATGTCTTTGTTCTCCTTAGCTCACACATGTGCATTCAGGCACAAGCTGACTCAGAAGAAAATTGAAATAAACATTGGGGAATATTTCAGACCTAAACCAGCTACAGCCATTGTTCCTGGTCCCACTTTCTACAATCCAGAGGCTACAAGACTTGTCAACATATTCCAAAGAGCTGACTGGCAAGGAGATGTGGATGGTTCCACAGCTATAGATGATACTGATTTCAACCTCACAGTGGCACATAGGTAGGTTTCCTGTACAGTTGCATCCCTGTAAAATCCAGTGATGAGATCTGTAATGGATTTTACTAGCCACAAAGTTTGGGCATCCCTCCTTGCAACTTGCATGATGTAGCATCTCCAAACTGCTCGTGAGATACGAGAACATCATGACCAACAGGCTGCCCATGGCTGCACAGGAGTTTGAACAGGGTGCGTTGGAAAACAAGCATGATTTTGAAGAAAACAAGAACCACAACACAACAATTTTAAGCCTCTGACCACGAGGAAATAAAAGACTTTGTGGGAAATACGTAGCTCTCGTGACTCTCATTTTGTGATTCAGATTGCACACTCATATTTATTTCCCATGATGTATTATATGCTGCTTTAATAAAAAAAATATTTTTTCTTATTACTTTGAAAGTCCACTTTTAATCAAAAAAGTTCTTTGGTAATTTCTTTTGATCACTGTCCTTTTAGACTTTTTCACCTTGAAGTAAAAACAAAACATTCTTTATGCTGTCATTAATATTTACACCTGACTCTTATCACATTTACAGTGGGGCAAGGTTCACATTTAAATGCTTTTTTTCCCCAAAGACTGCAACAGTAATTACATCAAATGCCACAGCATCTAACTGTGCTCCTTCAAAATAATGGCATTTCATCCAGATCTCCAGTGCACACGGAGACTGTGGGTGTATTAGACTGGCTACAGAGAGAGTAGCTCCTTCCCCTCCTCCCCTCATGCACATCACTCACTGTGCATGCACACATACCCTGCCACACAGCACAGGAGAAGCTTCACCTTCTGAACCTCCACGCAGATCAGGGATATGGCTACTGCTACCTGTCTATCATTCGGAGAGACAGGAGTGATGCCTTTCTGCCTCACTGTATAACTCAGTGAATGGTGCTCATCATGACACTAATGAATTGGCTCTGGTCTGCCCAAGAGTTGTTTTACATATCCTCCGGCGTACTTGGAGATCTAGATTAAAAATTTAGCAATCTACTTCTGCATCTGCAGTGCACTCCAGAGAACTCCAAGTGTTTAAAACAATGAATTACCAACAAAGTTACTCATACTAAGAAGCACAGCAACACGACCCTAGTAATTGTTTTACAATTTTATGTAGTAATAGGGGAAGGGGTGATGGCTTTAAAGTGAATGAGGCTAGGTTTGGATTAGGTATCAGGAAGAAATTCTTTACTGTGAAGGTAGTGAGACACTGCAACAGGTTGCCCAAAGTTGTGGATACCACATTCCTGGAACTATTCAAGGCCAAGTTGGATGGGGCTCTGAGCAACCTGGTCTAGTGGAAGGCATCCTTGCCCATGGCAAGGGGGGAGAAACTAAATGGTCTTTAAGGTCTCTTGCAACCCAAACTATTTAAGACCTCAAGAATTTAACAAAAAAAAAAAAAAAACAAGACAAAATAAATTTAACACACACATTCTCTCCCTTCCCTCAGCACATTTAATTTCAGATAGATGACGTTAGATAAGGAAGCATTGCCTTTGACATTTAAAAATAATTGTTTTCTAGTTTCTCAATATCAGCTATGCAATGTACACTCACATGTGAAAAGACAGCTAAGAGATTATGCAGAAATTAAAATAAAACTAAGTCTTCAGCTACACTTTTTAAATGAAACCCACTTTGGCAGGCTAAAATAATGTTGCACACCACCTGAATTAGTAAATGCCATCAACTATTCATAGTGTGTTTTTAATGAGCAATACTACTCAATTTCTAAACATTAAGATGAGAAACATGGGTAATCTTTTCTTCATTCACTTCTTTAAATTTTCTAAGTGATAACAAAACATCTTCTGTACTTGAAATTGATATGCAAGTAAAACAGCTCCATCATCTGCAGCATAGTTTAAGACAACAGTGTGGTTTGAACTCCCTGTTGTTTCAGACCACACAGAGGCAGATTTGATAAACAGGAATTCCAATGAACCGTGCAGGTCAGGCAGATTTCAATTTTTTATTTTTTCTTCAAAGTGTCTTTTAGCAAATAGTTTTGATTCTGTCTAAGAAATAGTGTTTTCTATTCTGAAATAGTGCAACACTATCATTTCTTCAAAGGAAGGTTAAAAAGGACTGACCAGAAAGCAACGAAATCCCTAAGCCAGGGATTAACATTTTGAGAGGGGCAAGGATACAAAAACAATTATCATTATTTAACATAATTAACATAGCTGTTTAATTTGACATTTTCTAATCTTGTCACATTTTAGGAACAATTGTCCGCAACTTCTGCTACAACTTCAACAAGTCCAAAAATATTCCTGGAAAGCAGGTAGCTAATCCCAAGAGCTTTTTCCTTACGGTTGCCCCCACTTATCTAATTGGCATGAGTAGGACTGCTTGCACTTCTGTCGGCCCTAAGGAGAATGTGAATTTCACAGCATTCAATTTCACCCTCTTTTTTCTCCTCATACACAGGATGAAGATGCTACCTCTGACTTGCTCAGGGAAACACTTTATTAGAAATATAATGCATGACATACAGCAAAACATCCACAAAACAAATGTGAGATACTGGAGCACAAGAAGAGGTTTTGTTCCTTTTTTCCAATGGCTCTGAGAGAATCAAAACGAGACAAATATAAGTGTTTTTTTTTTTAAATTACAAAAGTGACACAGACAGAAACCTAATGAAGTTACCGTATCACTAGGTTTTTACATATACTCTGCACCAGTTATCATTCCAGATTTTAATCATTTCAGATGAAGCACACTTCAGATTTTGTGGGTAGCAGGTTAATGAAGAAAGATCTATCTATAATTAAAATATCTAAATGATCTTATTCTACTCACTAGTTACACATAATACAGCATACATGTAAAAATGTGTTCAGCTTTACCCAAGAAAGGAGCTGCAAAAAATGTCCACAATGCTGTAACAGAATAGAGAACTAGTTATGGATTGCAATTATTTAGTTGATCCCATTGTGATCATTATGCAACATTTCCCAGTAGTACAAAATTACTAAAATCACTGGGGGAATAGGAGTAGTTTGTGGCAACTCTGTCCAACTTTACACAAACTCTGTTTCTTCTATGACTGGGGTGCACCAGCATTAACATGTCCGAGCAAACAAGGCACAGTGCTGCAATTCAGGGAGTTTGTACTCTGCTGGCAGGGATCTGCTGCAAACCATCTTTCACACGTCAGCATGCCACTGTTCCCCTTTCTACTTCTTTCATCTTAACAGTGACAGATGTTTGGGACTAGAATAGCATATTATATTGTATTTCTATTTCCCAAATGCTTCCAGGCCTGGCTCCACTTGAGGCCTTTAGGTGCTAATGAAATATAAATGATAATGCAGACACTGAGATTTAAGTGCTTCCTAAAAACGTAGCTGAAGAATGTATTTGAAATAATACAGGATTCATTTGTCCTACAGGATTTTTTTAATGCCTTAGACAGAATTCACATTTTTAGATGAGTAGGCTTTGAGGTCAGGGCAAGAATTCTCGCATAAGCAACTCAGCTGAAAGTAATTTACTTGAGAGGCTTAATCAATTCTCCTTTTGAATGCATCCAACTTTGCAGTTGAGCAGCATTTGATGGGGTACGTGTGATGGAGTACAAAAAAACATACTGGATAGGTTCCTTTCAATTATAGCATTCTAATTTGACAGAAAAAAGTTTGTCTTTTGCAGACTGTGGTTTGCTAGCTAGAAGTACTTTAACTTTTGAGAGAAGAAATTTCTCTCACATCATTCTAATATATCTGTCAACCACCTGATGTCTCTACTGGGATAATATATACTTTTCTAAATTGTTATGTCTTCACTGAAATCATTGGTTATCCTTTAGATGCTGAAAATACCCAAAGGACAAATTTTTAGCAAGAAGGATAGCAGAATGAGTATCAAGTCAGGCCCCAAGTACTTTGGAATGCACAGCAGCAGCGGATACAGGTTTATTCTTTCCACCTCCACAAGTTATTTAATGCACTAGTTGGTCAATCTCTGGTTATCCTGCATAAGGTAAAATATCCTTTCCCAAACAAAGACTAGAATATGAATTGGATCTTGATCCTCTGGCCACCATTTTCCACATTCCGCTAAAATCATTAGCATTTTGGACACAATGAAGATGGCAGAACTTGGTCTTGGTGCCAGGGCCATTGAAAGTTGCTACTTTGGAATTAAATGCAGATTATTGCAGAAGCTAGGAGTCGCCATATGTTCACAGTAGTCAATGGCTTTTTATCTGCTGATGGCTGCCCCAAAACTTTTATGCATGTAGATGTTATTTGCGTATGGCTTTAGGCAGGTACGTATTAATTCATACCTAGATAGATAAATATAATCAGACAATAAAGCTGTCGGAGAGATCTTTTACCAACACAATAACTAGAGAGAAGTACCATGGATTGCAAACCAACTATAGTATTAAAATATATTGTATTAGACTACACCTTCAGATAAAGAAATTAAGACACAAATTTACTACAGACACGATTCAGATAGGAAATATAAAGACCAATTACCTACCTCATTGTCTCAACAAAAATGAATTAATGTCATTTATTTCTACATAGATTTCATGGACTTTCATGAAGTGCCTAATAAAATTTATGAAATAAATTTAGATAAATTCCTGGAGTATTAGGGAAGGTGACAAAAAATGTTAACACAATAGTGATTACATTAAGAAGTTAAATTTATATATATATAAGCCAATTTCAAGTACCAGAAGAGATGCTTTATACCAGGTATGCTGGACTGGGAAAAACAATCAACAAAACACTCCAAAGCAAAACACTAAAAATCAACCTTCCCCATCCCCATCCAACATCCAGCCCTTAAACACTGAACATTGGTGTTCACTGATGAACAAAAAATTTGAGCAATGAGGAAAAAAATCCTATCAATGAGGAAAAAAATCCAAAGAAATTCAGTACTTCAGGAGTCTTGGAAAGAAAAATAATGAAATGGATGCAATTGGCAATGAAATTAAGGTCAGAATAGCAATGAAAAGATTACCTTTGTAATCCTGAATCCAGCTAGATAAAAACAAAACCTCTGGATACTAAAGTATGAATATTCAATAAAATATAAAGACAACTTCACTATGTAGAGCTTCAGTCTGAGGACTTAATGAGATTCTCCAATGAGCACTTTACAAACTGCTGTTTTGAAGAAATTTTCAGTACCTGATTGCCAGGAAAAATGCTACAAGAAAAGGCAGAAATAAAACCATTTGGGAGCAGAAATAAGTGATCAAAAATTGCAATATTTGGAATGTCTGTGAGCAGTAATAAGCCTCACCTGTGACAAGAATATTAAATGAAGAACACTGAAGGGGAAATAATCCATTTTGAAGATTTAAAATAGAGGCTTCTTAGAAAACAATTAAGATGACAGAGATGATTATAAAAGACAAAGATAAAATGGCACAACAGTTTCAACTGCACTCCAAAGTTATTCCAGAAGACTAAATGGACAGATAAACATATTCTTCTGCTGCATTTTTAGGCAGATTTTCTGGCTGGTGTTTTCAAGACAATAACAATTCATTCCTGATCCTGCAATGGGTCTTGATGACTGCAAAGTCACCTCAAAAACATATTTCTATTGTCTGTTTAACAACATAAAATTAACTATTCTAAAACCACAATGGTGCCTCCTTGAAAACTAATAAATAAGGAAATTTAAAATATGAGAAATTGAGAGGAAAAGGACAAGGTGTCCTGAGGTCTACCAAAAATAAGATATAATAAGATGTTCAAACATGCTACACTTCAAGGGACATAATATAAAAAACACATATGCTTTGCCATTAGAGTACACTAGATTTCCAACAGATTTACCTGCGAGGTGACACAAGTATTTTAGAATGGCTCTCAATTAAGAATGATTTGGTGGACCAGAATGCATCAGGTTATATTATGCCATATCTTAGGTGCAGTTGAAACAAGAGGCTTGTCTCAAAGGGATAGCGTTTATCTCTCCCTCTGTAAGCAACATTAATCAATGGTCCTATGTACGTCCAGGGCCTTAATTCTCTTACACTGGCAAACCCACATTTTTTGATTATTTTGATGTTTCTCACCTTATTGGGATATACACCAAGTTCCAGAGAGTTCTCCATACAGACAGTTGGCAATATCCATCAGAAACTCTGGAACTATAAATAAATGTTCTATTATTATTATTATTATTATTATTGTTATTGTTATTGGGGTTTTTTTTGGTTTTTTTTTTTCCCATAAAAGCTCTCAAAAAGCACAAATCTGTACAGATCAGAGAATCATAGAACACTTTGTGTTGGAAGAGGCTTTAAAGATCATCCAGTTCCAACCCCTCAACCACAGGCAGGGACAATTTCCACTAGACGAGGTTGCTCAAAGCCCCATCTAACCTGGCCTTGAACACTTAAAAGGAATGGGATATTCACAACTTCTCTGTGAAACCTCTTCCAGTGTCTCACCACCCTCACAGTAAAGAATTTCTTCCTAATATCTAGTGTAAATCTACCATCTTTCAGATTCAAAACCATTACTGCTTACCCTCTAACTCTATGACCTTGTGAAAAGTCCCTCTCAAGCATTCTTGGATCTTTAGTATATTATATCTTGTATAGTATATCTTGTATATTCCAGTATCCTTTTGACACTGGAAGGCTGTTCTAAGGTTCCCCCAGAGCCTTCTTATCCCAACTCTCTCAGCCTGGAGTCATAGCAGAGGTGGTCCAGCCCCCTGATCATCTTTGTGGTCTTCCCTGGGCTCACGTCAACAGGTCCATTTCTTCTACTTCTCATTTTTGAGAAATGGACAAAACTGGACACAGAGGTGGAGAATCACCTCTCTCAAAGTTCTGGCCGTGCTGCTTTTGATGCTGCCCAGGTCATGGTTGGCTTTCTGGGCTGCCAGCTCACTCATTGCTGGGTCATGTTGAGCTTCTCATTAACCAACATATCCAAGTCCTTCTCCCCAGGGCTGCTCTCAGTCCATTCTCTGCCCAGTCTATATTTTCACTTGGGATTGTCCAGATCCAGGTCCAGGACCTTGCACTTGGCCTTGTTGAACTTCATGGAGTCTTCAAGGGGCCACCTCTGAAGCCTGTCCAGGTCCTTCTGGATGGCATCCCTTCCCTTCAGTGTGTCAACTGCACCACACAGCTGGGTGTCATCAGCAAACTTTCTGAGGGTGCACTCAATCACTAGTTGAAGGAAAAAAATTCACCTTCACTCAAACTTGGATACATTTTTACATAAAAATCTCAGCATTAAAGATCAGAAAAGTTAATTTTGACAATAAAAAATACAAAATTCTGTATTTAAGTACTACAAGGCAAAAATCCTCAGTCATCCTAAAACCTATGTATTATTTTAAGTTTGCTTTCATTCTTGCAAAACTGATAATCAGTATCCACTAAAAGCAACACAGCAGGGTAATTCATGTCATTTTAATTTTGATGGATATGCACCAGTGTGCTGAAGTTTGCCTTGTTTGTATAGAGGGGGTGCAAGAGAAGAACTTTTTGCTTGAAAAACAAAACAAACCAAACAAACAAACCAACCCCCCAAAACCAAAACATTTCACCACCACAAAACAACCAACACACACCAATCTCATATGATCGGACAGTTTCAAGACATATAATATTTAACAAGTGGTAGTTGCTGCTAGGTTGATATTAAATCATTCCTTATATAGCGAGCATGCTGATCACAAAGCAGTTTTATAATTTTTGACCAGTAATAAATTGATTTTTTAAGGCTCCAACCTTTTAAGAGACAGGAGAATTGAACCCAAACTTCTTTCACAATGGGAACAGAATCAATGGCAGAAGTGTTAATTGGAAGGGCCAAAAATAATCATAGAATCATTAAGGTTGAGAAATACCCTTGAGATTATTGAGTCCAACCATTAAACCAGCACCACTGTGTTCACCACTAGACCATGTCCTGTAGTACCACATCTACATGTTTTTATGAACACTCCCAGGGATGATTCCACCATTTCTCTGGGCAGCTACTTCCAATGTCTGACTGCCTTTCAGGGAAGAAATTTTTCCTAATATCCAATATTATCCTCCCCTGTAATTTACCATGTTGCAAAATTTTTGGCCCCTTTGTTCTGCAAGGCAGTATTTATGATCTCACAACCCGTTTGCCGTCAGTGAGCCCCCAGCTGTGTCTGCAGAATAGGAGAGCTGCCTCGGTACTGCAATCAAAGGCTCTTGGAAATGTCTTTGTAAAGCCTCATTTTAATAACTCAAGTAACATACATTTTGGTGTCCAAAAAGGTCATAAAAAATAACCTGATAGCAACTCCAATCAGTAACTCTACACTCTGGCAGCATGGATCTGAGGCTTCAATCTGATGTTTTGTTTTCCAAAATCTTCCTTTGTGTAATCAGTGTCTGCACCCAGTATATTTATGATTGATTTTTTCCTCTGTTCTACTTCCCTAGATGTGTTGCAGACACATTTCAGTTATTCTGTCATCTTTTAATAGCTTCTCTGTGTCCCCTGTTCCATTTGTTTTCAAATTATATTCCTGCTCATTCTAGCAAAGGGCAAACTCCTGATATATAACTGTGCTTAACCTGAACATCATCAGTATCAACTTCTTGAATAGCTATTTCAGAGGAAAAGGGAGACCAATGTGACACTGGAATGCTGGTTCACTGGAGATGAGGATGATAACAGTATTATCTGCACTATGCTTCTCTATAATCATTTCTTATTACTGCCAGAGTTATTGATGCATGCAGAACAAAAATAAAAAACGATGAATTAATAAGACTGATGGAGCTCATACAACAGCAAGCAGATTCCACCTGCTAGTCTTAACCACATAATTCTGAGACAAAAAATAAGAGAAAAACACTCAAATTGAGCTTTCTGCCATCATTAGCACTGATTTTTCAATTGTTGAAAAGGGGGAAAGCTAGCTAGTTTTTAGCACTGCTCAAAGCAATACTATTCCTTTCTTCCCTTTCTCATTTTCCAGCAGCAGATTAATTTGGTCCATACAGTGCTATCTACTTTGTTGGCATTGTCAGGGAGTAATTCCCATACTGTCAGAAGCATGTTTGGGAAGAAGCAGAAGCATTCCCTGTTGTTCAGCCAGAAGAAGCTCCACATGTCCATATGCAGGAACCACTTCCTCCTTTATTTCACCAATTTCTGCTGCTCGGACACACCAGGCAGCACCACCTTGGATTTCTACTTCTTTGCTAGCAAGTCATCCACATGGGAGAGACAGAGGACGTTTGCTTTACAACACTCTCTCCTAATGTGCACTGATGACATGTTCGTCATTCAGCTGACAGTGACAATGGCAAATGTAACAGTCCTTTCAGCTGAATCAAAGAAACTATTATACAGAGACACATTTCTCAACAGTGGAGTAAACCATAGCTTATCAAATGTGCTTCTGCAGAAACACAGGAAGGAGTTTCAGGAAGAGAAACCTGTGCCTGAATATGGGGATCCATCTCTTCACAGCTGGGTGGGAAGTAAGCAGAGGCAGCATCAGTCTCTCCAAGAGGTAAACAGGATACACAATGCATAAATCCAGCAAGGTCCAGCAATGGGCGTCTCAAACAAGGCCATGCAGGTAGTCTGTGGTATAATAAGCTACACTAATAACTGGCTGGCAAATACTCTATAGCAGGTTCCTCTAGTACTAAAGTTTAACTCTCCACTCAGTTCTGAGAGATTTTTAAAAAATCTTATGCTTTACTGTTTATTATTTTGTTTTTCTTATTTTTTTTCATACCACATCATTATGCAGCTTCTTACATGCATAGCAAAACCAAAAGTCTCTTTCTGATTTCATGAATACCAAGAGGAATGTTTTCCTAAGCAATTAGTAATCATCTGAAGACACAGTTCCACTCATAGTTATAGAAAGTCAGGATAAGAAAATATTTGAAATGCAAAGCATATCCACTACTAAATTATCAAAAAGACATAATAGGAGGATAATAAATATGTGGTATGTATATTTAGTATTTATTATAGAAATTTACTGCATATAAATTATAAGGAAGTGCCAGATGCATCTAATAAACGTGAATAAGGAAGGTTTCATGCCCCCAGAGCTATATTTGATGCTGTCTTATAGCTCTCTGGTTGAAAACATTGTATGAAAATCACTTCACCTTGTTTAATTGGAATTGGATCCTCTAAGTCTTCTATCCTGCATTAATCAGCTAGTCCAAAACAAGCTTCTATGGACCTATTCGCCACATAAGAAAAATGCACTCTCTACTAAATAGTATTCCATGGAAAAAAAAAAAAAAAAAAAAAAAAAAAGTATTTCACAGAAAAAAAAAAAAAAAAAAAAAGTACATTTTTAGCAGAAACGTATTTTCTAACTGTAGTTCTTCCACTACAGAAACACACCATAATGGATATATTACATTTTGCCCTTAAGTATTATTTTAAAATTCTCCCTTTAATTTTTAATATAAAAACAAAAAAAGGAAAAATATAATCATTATACTCAGACGACCAGACCTTAGAAATGTGAAAGGGAAATGTTGCCTAGGAAAAAAAAGCTCCCCTAGCCATATTATATGCATGAAGAATGAAGCAAAAGTAATGTTTTTGTTTCCCCCTTATCACACAAACAGATTTTATAAAAGGATAACCTATAGTCTTTCACAAAGACGGAAACAAATTTCAAGGAAAATTGCTACAGGATTAGCACAAAGTTTAGTCATTGTTACTTGTGATTGAGAAATGAGGTAAAAACATATAGATTTCCTTGGACACTTGATAGGGAATTTTTAGGTCAATCCATATATTTGGGCCAATAAAACAGCACTATCATATTTTTCCCCCCTTATTTCTTCTGTGGTTTTTTTCCTAACATTTTAAGTAGTTTACTTTCATATCTCTTTTCAGTGAAATAAATAGCCACCAAAAAAATAGACATTTATACAAACAGTTCATATAGAAGGTATCACCAGCACATCCTCTAGATAGCTTTTATCTTCTAAAGACAATGACAGCTTAACATTATATTCAAAAATGAAATAAAGCCAGTTCTACTCACCAATTTATGACTACCTTTAGTAATTTCAGCCACTACTTTGACTGAATGCCATTTGTCACATATCAAGAGCATTTCTGACATTCACACTTACTTAAAGGGAAAATAAGTTTCCCACGCCCATTCACTTTTCAGGCTGGGTAATAGCTTAGATTGCTTGTCAAAATGTAAAGTTCCTTCTGAGCCTCTCTTTGGTGTTGATTGCAAAAAGACAGCATGAAAGAAGTGAGAAAAATGCTTAAGCTGGAGTCACTGAACTGTTTTTGTTTAGGATGCACACAGCACTTGCACTGCTTATTTCAGGTCAGCTTCACGATGCTGATTTTAAAGCGAACAATGACTCGACATAAATGAATACATAGAGGAAGTTATTGAAAACTAATATTGCTCCAAGTCTGTTTATATTTTTACAATACTATTGCAAGACCAAGCATCAATTTTTAGCTTCGCCGCCTTTAACTTTCTTCATGCTGGTGAAAGGTGGAACTTAGGAAGTCTCCGGATCTCCTGGAGTCACTAACTTCTTTCAAAAATTTAAAGGAAGTAAAACCAAACTCTAGAAAAATACTGGATGGCTACTCGAGCTTTTTTTTTTTCAATCTCATCTGTAAATTTTCTGCTGACAACCACTTTTTTCATTTCACTGGGAAGCACTTAAGTTATAGTCAGGATAGAATTTCCAGCCATGCCTGCTTCAGTGCGTGCTTTTCAGAAGTCCCCGCTGCTGTAAGTGCTAAGTCCTCACCACAACAATATAGGTGACAGCTGATATTTTTTGACGCCTTCTTGACCCTGCAGCTGATGCTCATTGGAACTAAAGATGCCACTAGATATTGTTAGCAAAAGAACTGTCTACTGATTGGATACACCATAAAAGGGCTTCTAGATGAGAAGGTTTTGATAGGTAAGGCACAGAAATACATTTGGCATTCATGATATCATGCATAGAAGATCATCAGGTATCTTACCTGCTCATTTTGAGCAAGCAAAGGACAAATGCAAACAGCATGTGGAAAATAGCAAGCCCATGCAACTGACAACACAAGTTTTGGCACCTTGCTAGGCTATGCTCGTTAGAAACTTGCAGACTTCCACAGACCTTCCTCTTCCTTGTCAATCCACAAATGCCTCACATATAAATCCTAACCAAAAAGAGAACATGCTGGACATCAAAAATGTGTGCATACTGCAGCTGCATCCCATTCTTCCAAGCTGACTTGAAGTCGTTATCTCTAGCTAATTAGCTCTCCAAAAGCCTGTGAAGTCCAGAGATACTCAGGTGATATTGTTGATAACATGCCAATTATGATGTAAATTACAAAGACATGAGGTTAGGAACTGGAAAGAAATGGACTTACTTTGTCCTTATTAGAATGGGTTATTATTAAAGAGCTGAATTAAATATGACAGATTGCATTTCACTTCCTACCAGTCTTCTGAGATGAGTATCTTATCTTGAGATACAATGTCAGGGATGTTAATTGCTGTGAAGTACAGAAGCACAGAAGTTCAGCTAGGAACACTGCACATTCTGATTCGTGAATATGAAAGCAGAGACTGAAGCAAGTGATAAACGACTCATCTACAGCTAAATGCTGGTAATCTTCATATTGATGCAAGAATCTACCCAGAACCTGAAATTCACAAGATCTAGAAGCTAAAGGCTCATATTATGGTTTCTTACTTTCTTTGTTACAGCTGGGTTTTAAACTGCATAGAAACAAGGGTCCTGAAAGTATGATTCATACCCCAGCTGGAAAAGACATAGCTGCCTAATTCATTTTCTGTTTTTCAGTACAGATTCTGGTATCATTGTGGGCGGGTAGTATCAAATATGCATACTCTAAATGGCTCATCTCAGAGCGTAACAACTGACTGTGCAACCAATACTGCACTGGCTATACAAGCACAATTGATTTGTCATCATTTCACAGTCAAATTGTTCCGTGCAAATACTTGGAAGCAAATAGGATTGCTTTTCTGATGTTTGGGGTTTTTCTCTCTTTAGTAAAACTGCATCAGGAATAACATTTTCTGCAGTTTAGGAATCTGGAGCGCACAGTTTTCCACACTGTTAGAATTTGAAATCCTTTCTTTTATGCCCAAAACCAGAATTTTTTTTGTCTTAAAGTTGACATTACTGGAAAACACAACCACCATAAAATACTTTGAATGTGTTTTATTTTAATACTTACCACCACTCATATAATTGCAGCATCTAGGATCTAGCTGCAGCTTGGACATAGTCTGGAAGGACTTGGGGTGTATATCTGTGAAGAGGCAATTCCTGTCCTGATAGTTTTATCTCTCAGGCAGGTAAGGTGATTAACAGATAAGAATTAGAATTTGTGTCCTTTTGTACAGGCTCAAAGTCAAGCTAGTAAGAGATTAAATCGTCAGCAAGGATGACTATGTGGAGCAAAAGCAGATCATTTCAGCAAGCATCTTATTAAAAAGTCATGTTTTGTTTAATTCTCTCATCAAGTAGGACTCTGAAAAGCCAACCCATGTTAAAAATATTTATATAGAGAAGAATTAATGGAAAAATTAGTGATTCCCAGTGCTCTAGGGAGGACTACCTGCTTTCAATATCTCAAAAGCCCATTATCCCATTCAGCTGAAATCACCCCTCTGTAACAGATGACATAGTAATAGTGACATGGTCACATTTCTCTACTGAATTTGCAACCCAGGTTACTTGAGGGAGGGATTCTGTCCAACTCAACTATAAACAAGCTTGGCCCTACTTAATAAAATTCACTATTTTTTAGGTAATTGATTTGTGCTTTTCTCTCCCCATTCTATGTGTCATGTAGCTTTGCTATCTTTCACATTACCAGCTGAAACCAAAACCTACTGTATATTCATAAATTCAAACATGGGACCGGGGACAAACTCCCTTAATTTTGTGGTGGTGATGGTATTGTGTAAAACCCCTAGATTTCAACTGAATGAAATACAAAAAATAGTATTACCTCTAACAATATTTGTTATAATAGTAATCTTGATTCTCAATTCTCAATTTTTTGTATTCTTGCCTTTTAAACTGTTCAGTGTTCCATGGAGCTTCATTCAGAAAATATGCTCTAAAAAGTAGGTAGGAGACATTCGGGAATGTAATGCAGCCAGTATTTCACACACAGAAAAGTGCTGAGGGAACTGTAGAGTACACTGGTTGCTGGTTTCTGTCATATCCATATGCAGTTTAACAGCTCATCACCGTGATTTCAAAATCATTAATGTTTGTTACAGAGTTAATATCTTTCAGAGTACAATGGACGAACTTGACATTCCTCAGAGGAGCATTCAGAGTAAGACAACAACAAATAGCTTTTTGCTCTGTTCATAGTCACAATCTTACATTTTCAAAGAATAAGCCTTGCTTCAGGTTGGGGTTGGGTTTTTTTTTGTTTTGTTTTCTCTTTTTAAAGAGTCATTCTGAACTGTGATGTTCATTCCAAGACAAGTTCTTGAGATTAAGGGTAATTGGAGGCCATTTAAAATGTAATAGAATTGCAATATATTTAGGTTAGACATTATGATGGAATTCCCTAAACAGTAAAGAGACTGAAGGACCAGGTTACCAAGAAAGAGTGTAAAATCTCTCACCGAAAGTGTTTACAAAAACCTGTCAGGTATGATTTAGATAGTTTTGATACTATGCTGAGGTAAGGAGATGTCCAAGACAACCTTCTGATCTCTTCCAGCCCTATTATTTTTTTTAATATACCTGAACAGAACCGTAAATTGATGATTGCACTTGCAAAATGACATATACGTAACGTTGATATGCTGTAATCAACGAGACCTACAATAAGAGATATTCAAGAGACAGCTCTGATTTTGTTTAGCTATAGGTTTCTGGATTTTTTTTTTCATCTATTATGTAAGCAAAAGACTGATAAATTACTACTAACTACTTCTCCTTTTAATACTAACCTCCTTTTTTTCCTTCTGCCTTCATTTTTACACTACTAAAATGGGGGAAAACTGTTACAGAAAGAAGTAAATTTTCTCTACCATCCTCCAACTCAGACTCTTAAAAGGAGACTAAGAACCCCAGATATTCTTAAACCTTAAAAAAATTGTAGAGGTGTTATCATCAGAAAAGGATTGTATTTTTTTATGAGATAAAGCAGCTCCTCTTCACCAACAATCAGGTTTTGCATGTTTTCCATGCTTTCCAGCTTATAGTAAACCGCAAGAATGCAGGGTGGGATAAACTGTGCATAAGGGAACTTCTTAAACACATTACCTAGTGCTCCTCTGTGTCCAAAAGCAAAAACGTTTCTATTCTCTCAACTATTTTCACCAGTATTTTGAATACCAGTTGTTCTTATCTCCTGGAGGTCTTTTGTCAGTTCTAGCTCTACTAAGTTTTTTTTTTCTTACCAACAGGCATTATAACACCAAGTTCCTTGGGTTAATTATATGTCGTATTAAATGATTTATTTTTAAATAATTTTATATGTATTATAATTTAATTTTTATTGTCTCCTACACAAAGGGAGTGAATGTAAGTATCCACCTGAACTCCTTTCCTGCAACAGCTATTAATTCTTGCCCCCATGTACCTTCTCTGGCATTCTTTCCTCTGACCTAAACAAGATTTCAAAGTATTTCACCTCATCCAGGTTTTAGTTTACATGATTCCTCCTTGTACAAGAATTATATTCTCCACTGTGTTCTCCTTCCCTAGATGTGATGGCACTTTCATACACGTTGCTAAACACTGTACAGATGTTTCCATTGAGCCATCCCTAATGCCAGCTAGAGCTATATGTTTATTTTGGTTTATGTTATATGAGATTAGCTTTGAAGTAACACAGGTGAACAGCTCGTATTTGTTCTCCCAATATGGATGATAATGTCATAAATACTTCCATTCTCTATTCTTGTATCACCTGTAATTTTTGCATTTCTTAACCCCTTTTTCAGACCATTACAAGATTTAAACTACCTACAGAGCCATTTTTTTGCTAAAACACTTTTACAAGAAATAGTAATATTTTAGTCATTCTTACAATGATTATTTGCTTTTACTGCAGTAGTACCTAGGGATCCCAGACATTGACTGAACTAGCTATGCAGTCAGAACAGAAAGAGCAATTCTCACTCCAGACAGTTTTCAGCTTAAAAGGAAATCAATCACCTTTTATATAATTTGGTATTCTCAAAGGTAAATAAATAAGGACAAATCTACTACAGGTCCAGATATTAATGCAGCTGAGGTGAGTTAAAGCATGCTCCAAAAACTTTTCATTACAACCTACTTTCTCAACTCCTCTTTCCCAGCTGTTCAGTGCTTCCCGGAGAACTAATGACATCCTACCTAAACTACTGTATTGTGAATTTTATGTGGCAGATGGTATTTATATACAAATAAATGTTTTCATTAATTCTTCTTTGTCAAGTTTTAATATTTAAAAATTAGGGTCATACTTGGTGAGGTTCAGGACGCAATTTGAGAGTTTTGGTTTTTATCTGAGTGCATCTTGGGTTTAAGAGGGTGAGCTTTCATTAAAAAAGGAAAAAAAGACTCTACTCACAGACATAAGTAAAGCTACCAACATATGAAATAAGAAGTTGATGCAAACCCGATATTCTTGCCTTTTGGTTCCAAAGGAAAGCCACACAATTATTCAAACCAAAAGATTGCTGAATATGAAATCTCAGCATTTGAATTTTACTTTAAAACTTTATATTTTCAGCACAAGGTCACTGTTCTACACAGAATTTCAAGAGTGGTCTTGGTTTCTTTGCCACAAACAGGAAAAATTGAATGTGGTCCTAGAAATCCCTCTTTCTCACCGACTGTCCCAACTCTACCAGAGTAGACGATACTTGAAGAGAGAACCAATCTGTCTCCTGTCAAAACAGTGTCATTGCTTAGTAAGAATTTAATAGTCAAAGGAAAGATTAAGAGACATGCAATCTATGCCTCTGTATTCAGTACCTTTGGCAGATTAAGTGGTCCTGAACACTGATCCTTGTTCAAGGCATTGCTTATGAACTTGCATTAAGGAGACATACTGCAACTGAAAATAAGTCAAACAAAACTCAGACAATAAACTCTTCCCTATACATTCTGTTCAAAATGCTGCTAGACTTATTTTAGTGATATATTCACTTTTAATTCTACTTTGTATGAAAAAGCTAATTGTGTGCCTTGATTTACTACATATTATTTTAAACAAAGATTCACATTAAGACAAAAATTTTTATGCTTTTGATGAAAGAAATATGACCTGGACTCCCCAGTTGAAGTAAATATGTGATTAAAAAAGCAGTATCTAATGAGCCTAGACAATTTTTGAATAATGAGCAAAACTTTGCACATCTAATTAAAATATTTTTGACTTCTTTTGATAAACTGTAACAGAAGTGTCAAGAAATATATCTGTCTTTTCTGAGAAAAAAGTGTTGAAGTGTGCATAATTCTAGTGTTTTGTTTTGTTTTTTTTTTTTTCCGGAAAGGGAGAATTTCAGAAGTTTAAAGAAAAACTGTATAGTCATTGGAGTAGAGAATATGAAAATTTTAATCTGATGCAATGATACTCCTAGCTGCCTGTAATACATTTCCTTCCTCCTGTTTGGATCCATGCAGGAACATTAAGTTAAGTTGATCTGCCGCCTTGTGAAATTTTACTTGCACTAGGTTTACGGCTACAGCAGAAACACTTCTTTAACTTTCTTTGCACTGACTAATGCTCAGCATCCTCAGTGCTCACCAAGCTCTGACCGAAGGTCCATTGTATTAACCTGTGGTATCTCAGTGGGGAACAGCTTAACCCACCCCTTCTCAGCAGCACTTCAGGAGTCTGATTTTTAACAACTGAAAGAGCGGCTTTAAATCACTATGTTCACTGTATAGACAGCACTTTTTGGTTTAAAATTGGGCTCAGTGTACAAATGGGGGTTCACACATGAGTGTACAGTGGGGGAAGCATAAAAGTACTTCTACACCTGGGCACGGAAGTAGATTTTAAGATCGTGCCTGCCATGAGCAGCTCACAAGGGAAGGGCTGCTTTCACATGGGAACCTTTCAGTGATTGAAGTCTTCTCATTACTCTTCTTTAGTATTTCCTAAAATAGTATTTGATCTTAAAAAATATCACCTTTAAATTATTTTTTCTAATGATTATAAAGCTTCAATTAACCATATTGATAGACAAGTTTGTTATTCTCTTCTTTGTATCTTATTTTCAAGTGTATAGTGCCATTTTATTTTTCCCAGATAAAAAGCACAGTTTTTTTTCATATAGAGTGTTCTCACATACAACACAGTTTTTACTATCAGGGAAATACTAGAGTCACAAAGACTCTAGACTTAATTATATAATATTATATAATATTGTGAAGGATATTATGGGAAGTCTCTGAGAGGGGTAAAATAGTAAGATCGCTCTGGAGGACTATAATGTCTGTTAGTTTAAAGCATGGTAACGATCAGGGGAGGAAACACAGCAGCTATAGGTTCATATTTATAATTAACCTATCCTGTAAAGTCCTTGCAATAGTGTCAAGTAAGATATAACTGTCTACTTTACTCAAATTAATTTGTCCAAACCAAATGGGCTTTATAAAAACAAGGCTATCAAAAAATAACATCAGTTTTTAATAGACTTAATAAACATTGAACAACATTAGAATAACCATTCACTGCTCTTTTACTCTGTGTAGAAATGTGGCTTGGGTGAATACACTGAATTACCATTTCAGTGTAAAAAAGAAATTTAGAATTAGGGATAACTTCTATACTTAAAACATTAGTTATTTTCAATATTTCCAGTCTATAAAAGGGTTAGTAACTGTGTTGTTGCCTTTTGCTGTTCCATTTTCTCCACACAGGGAAATGCATTACTTTATAAGCATTTCAAACCACTGATTTCATTTACTTTGAAGAGATAAAATGCAGCCATCAAGCAAATAATTTGCCATAACATTCAGTGTTTCACTGTAAGTTCTGTCAATGGAGTACCATGTTTTTACATCTCTTTCGTTCCCCATGAAAGAGATGTAAAAGGCCATAACCTCTCATTTTCTTAATGATGCCAAGCATGACAACCCTGCAGAAGAAAAAAGTAATTTCTGCCATCTTCTCCCATAGTCCTTCCACAAACTTGATTTTGAGGAGGAGTGGGGAGGAGGTTTAAGGATAGCAGCTTTGAACTGTAAAGCTACATTACAAGACGCAAACAGATACAACACATTCAGCTTAGAAGTTACCACTGATACAAGCAGGACACTGGACCAGTCAACTCCCAGAGTCCCCTCCAGACTGCCTGAATCCTAGTTTCTATGCACTGTGGTCTAAAGATCAAACAGAAAACACACACACAAAAAAAAAAAAAAAGAAAGCAGGGCACCTGGAAACCTCTAAAGTCACAACTGTTGTAAATTTGGAAAAAAAAAAAAAGCCACAAGCTACATGCATGTTAGTTACTATTTATGAAGTAAGATGATTGATTAACAGCCATATTGACCTATTGGCAAGACATCTAGGTCACCTCTCCAGACAGCCCTCGGCTGCTGTGTTGCCATGCATCTCCCAAAGTCCAGAGTAAACCGGATGCAGCCACCACATCCCCCACTGGAGGTTATGGCTTAAGTGGGGGAAAAGGGGGCACGCAGAGCCAGAGAGGTTGCGTAACCACACCTTTCTGTAAGTCCAAGACTTAGAAGGATCAATAGTATCCAGACACAGGAATAAGATATTTTGGGACAAACACTAAGAGATGCAAGGTTACAGATTGTGATAATGAACGCATATGTGACAGGGATAGACCAAGACGTATTAACCAGTACTCTGTCTGGGCTCAAAACTTTCAACCAGGCAGATAGGATGAATATCCACTTTCCAGAGCAGACCTTCCTCCAAGGCTTCCTGCTTCCCATTGTCCAAGACACTTTCAGATAGACAAACACCTGGGGTGTGCAAGTGAGCCCATGAGATGCCAGCAATAGCTCAGAAGACAAAGGGACAAAGGAGAGGGAGAGGATCATCCCCCAGCAATGTGAGGATGCAGTGGGACCCCCAGTGACACCTGGTCCTTCCAGCTTTGCTGCATCTCTGTCCAGGCTCCCTGGTGAGGACATGCTTCCACAGTTGCAATGTAGGGTAGAAAACCTACTGAGCTCATTTCATTACTGCTCACACGTGCACATATATCCTAAGAATATGTGCTTCCATGGGGCAGAGACAGCTGCCTCTGTGCACAGTTGAGGCAGGTATTTTCATGGCAAATATCAAAAAATAATATCCTATGTATACTAAAGAACTCAACATTTCAGTCAGCAGTATAGGAAAATTCTTGTTATATGAGACATTCAGAATCTGCATTAGCTTAGCTCTGCTGACTGCGCAGGCCAGATTTTCAAGCACATTTGGAATCATTTATCTGCTTTTTCTCTTGATTACTAGACACCACACAGGAAAGGTAAACCAAAACAATTATCTGAAGAAGCACCGTTGAATTTAGTACTACAGATATCAGCTATCTCTCAGATTCCGATTTTCACTGGAATTTTTGAGTGGTGCTTTGTCAGCAATGACTTTGCTGCAGTGCAGAAAACTGCCAGAAAAGAGCGAGCTGACAAAAAGTAAGTTGAAATGGAAAAGTACCCTGCACAACTCTTGTATATGTTCATATTGCCGAGAAGCAATAAGTACATATTCAGCCTTAATAACCAAATAGTGTAATTTACAAATAAAATGTTGCAAAGAAAATTTCTATAGAAATGGAAGTTCTTGTGTGAAGAGAGGCCCTCCTAAATGAATATCAAGCAGTACATAAACTGCTGAGAGAATACATTTTCCATGCACTAAGAGTATGCATTTAACAGCTTTTATCTGTCCTCATGCATGCAGCTGATAGTCATTACAGTAGCATTAGAACTGCACCAGATTTATCGCATTTGCAATGTAAATTTATCACCATTCAAATAATCCTAGCACCTGTGCCTTACCACTAATAGACATTCCGTTACATTTGCAGTTTCCCCCCATCATTCGCAGTTGAATGAACCTATAAGTGAAGCTGAAATGTAAATTTAAAACCACTCTTTCGGAAGTTTTGCCCTTAAAATCTGTTCAGGGGAGTCTCTCCCACTGTGACGGAGAAGTAACTCTTTTTGTAATCTTTCTTGTGTAGATCAAAAATTGATTCAGGTTGGTAAAACAGTCACATGAGCAGCGTTCACTCGTATTTATTCAACAGATGGCATCAGGCATTCATTTTCACCTAAAATGCCATGGAAGTAAGGATTTAAACTACCTCTGTTCTTTGAGAGGAGCAGAGCAGGTCAAAGTGTACACTGTGCAACAGAGGACTGGACTTAGTATGGTCGTACTGCAAGACTGCAGGTCCGCAAGAACCCTCATGGGTCACTGCAATATTTATGGAGGCTTCTACACAGACACCTATTTCTAAAACAGCCCCATGAAGAACTGGCTAGAACTGCCACATAGACTGCAAAAAGCAGAGTTGTGTTTTTCTGTCTTGTACAAACTGTAAGACTGGTCTGCTCCCCAATGTGGAGAACTGCTGGCAAATATTCATGGTGCTGTGATCTCCTAAAGTTACTATATACTGTATTCTAGGTGAGATTCATAGCTACGGTACCAAGAACAGTTTAATTTAAAATCCCCTCCCCAAATAAATTTAATAGAAGGATTTATGACAAAAAATAATTACATCAGCTTAATATGAGCAAGATGGATTAATTTTAATCAAATATTTTTATGATGACACAAGCACACTTTATGTTGTGGATTCATTTGTGGTTCCTGAACAAGAAGCACAGCAAATGTTAAAAATAAAATTCCTTTTAAAATGAATACAGTGAATATTAAAATAAATTCTTCCAGGAAGTCAGCCTACCTAAATAAAATTTTTAAAAATCACCCTGGGGTTTTTTGGTGTTTTGTTTGTTTGTTTTCTTTTTGTTTTTGTTTTTTTGACTGAAAATATAAATCATTCAAGTACAAGACAAAAAAGCATTTAAACTGAAATAAGCCAAAACCACATTACCATTCATATTTTTTTTGAAAAAAATAATTCTAATTTATATTTCAACACTTCAAACTTCTAGAAGATACTTTATTCATTTTTCTAAATCTTTTACTATGTAAAGATAATAACTTTATTACTCATAACAATGCAGGAAGAGATGAAAGGAAAGAATATGCACAACACTGAACAGCTTCTTAGCAAAAAAACAGGGAGAGGGGAACATTTTTCTTCTTTTCTGTGTATTTTCAAAAATCTGTTTATGTTATCATAAAAACAGAATTTTTTGATTGTATAATTCTTCTTCATTAAGTTCTTATTGCAGCCAAATACCTTCATCCTGAGTTTCATATAAATTCATTCTTCTTAAAAAACTCGATTTACATAAACCTTTAATTGTGTAGTGTTATAGCTAGTATAGTATTATATAATATTAAAGCTAGACTATACATTTATGAAGGCAGGAGGTGAATTTTCTGCAAGCTGTACAATTAGAAATCAAGTCTAGCAGTAATACAAACTGATACAGTGGTTCAGAAACACAATCTAGTTTGCATAATAATCTCAGAACAACACATGATCCTTCTCCATTATTTTATGGAGCATTTAAAATCATTTTAAAGTAATATATTAATATAAACATTAAAAGTTTTCTCTTGAAAGTTGAAACAATTGCAGATTTACCTTTGCCTGACTTTGCTTGATGTATACGCTTGTTCTTATTGTCTAAATGTCTTTGTGTCTCATAATTGATAGGTTTGATCTTAAAAGGATCCATAAAAACATAAGGGCAATTACACCTCCAGGTATCATTCTCACACCATTGAAAATAGTATGACACAATGCTTACTAGAGCAGGCTCTAATTACCCATCCCACCACTGCAACACAAAAATTACCTTACAAAAGGGTTTGAAGTCAATGTTATAGATGCTGTGAATAAGTGCACTAAATGATTTCCAGAAAATGCAGCTCAGTTATAATTAGATTAGCTTGGCATTAATAGAATAAAACCTTTAACAAGGTACAGCTGAAAATACCATGGAGTAGACTGCTTTTATGATTGCACTAAAGACTCAGTAACATATCTGCAGAAGATTATTTCTTCACACACAAACTACTTGATTTCTTTGCTGGGAAAATAAAGATTCTGTCATTTTTCCATTTTTCTTTGTGGTTGTTACATTCTAAAATTAATTTGGCTAGAAATTGTTGCAATATTTACTCTCATGCCACAAAGGCCAGTCTGTTTAAATGAAGACTAATATAGCTGAAGAATGAGTTATTCTCTTCTGTACATTTTATATACAGCAGTAACATTGTATGTAAAGCTACTAGAGGAATACATTTATTGCCGGTTCATATTAATAAACTTTTAAGCAATTTTTAAAAGAATTTGGGTAAAAAATGCCGGTAGGGGAAATAAATAAAATTATTTCCTTATTCTCTCCTAAGCATATTTTCTGAATGTCACTTTACTATAATGTGTGAGTGAAAGCGTTAAGTTGTCTCTAAATACATTCATACTTTCCTAGTAAGTTTGAGAACACTGGTGAACCATAGCTTGAACTACATTAATAATAAAAATAGTAAATTTTCAGAGAGAGTTTACAGTAGCAAGTGGTCACAATATTGAATTCCTTTTCACTCTAAAAACTGTGTGTAAAATCCAGCAAATGCAGCTTTGTTTAACTTTGAACTATTTATTGCTGCGATGCATGCCTTCTACAAATTCGAGCTATAACAGAGGACACAGAGATATTCAGGCTTTACCAAACAAGAAACAAACTAAAATGTCACTGAAACCATCTGCTTCTTATTCTTATCTTTTCCTCAACAGAAAATGAACCAGTGAAATATTTTAAAATTTCTGGAAGTTTCTGTAAGAAGCTGTAAGTGCATTTACAAAACCTGGATGGGCAGAAGACCCTCCCTAGTGGCACAAAAAGCTTAATGTGATGAGTGTTGGCTTAAGGAATGATTCCTCAAATTGATAAGGGCAGCTTCAGGGATCACCTTCCTAGGCTGGTCCCCTCAGCTGAGCACAGCCTGTGGATGGAGGACAAGAGTTTTCCTGATTAGAACTTTTCCTATTCTTTGGTTTCAAGGAAAGAAGGAGAGCATTATTCTTCATTTTTATGCCCAGTTGCCGCACATTTTGCCCTGCCAGACAGCAGGAAGCACAGCAAGTCTGCCATCTGACTGTGACCTGCCTTGTCCCTCACGATTTTCTCTCTTTCATTTTCCAGCTTTAGATCAGTACTTGAAACTAATTTCTCTGATCATGGTTTTCTAGTATGAAAGGTAATAAACCCTCACCATGGTACAAGGAAGCATATTTACAGTGATTTTAAGATGGTAAATTTTAGCCTACCAAGTATGAGGATAACGTCAGTGTTAAGACTTTGGAAAATAAAGTATTTCTTTCGTCAGGAGCTGAAGTGCAGAAATAGTCATAACTTCTTGCAAAAGTAAATAACCTGTTCAAGTAATTTGCCAGCCACTGAATACCCTAGAGTACATATGTAGCAATATATACTGCAGGATGCCATACTGCACAGAGTCATGCAGGGATGGAGAATGATTAGACACAGATTTCTCTACAGGAGATCATTAATGCCATCAAAAAATTACCCTCTGGGAAACACTGAAACCCCAGACAGCTTTCCAGTATAATTCTTTAAATCTTTTCTGCATATTGTATGCCAGCTTTTAATGGATACTTTTAGAGGGAAGTTTGCTGAGGGCTATTCTCTGGAGATGTAATGCTTTCATTAATCATTTCAATCCTCAGCAAAGGAAGGGGATCCTATGCTGTATATAACTGCAGCAGACCTGGACTTTTGCTACTACCATTAGCTTGTGGAAAATAACTAAGTTTAATTCTTTGAGAACTCTGACCAAAAAAGCGCCTTTTCACTACTATTTTGCTAGCATTGTAGACAAAAAAAAAAAAAAAAAAAAAGCCAGACATCAAACAGTGTAGTGGATAATTCAGCATGGTTATAGTCATGTATATTTACTGAGGAGCACCAATGTTTAGTGTTATTTTCAGCCGTTCAAATTTTTTTGCTCTATATGGCTATTAAATCAAAAGCATATTTATAGATATCTAGATCTTGTTAAATCCAGACAACGCAGTCATTAAGATTTCAAAAGTGAAGTGACTGACTGGGGCTGGATTATTTTATATGTATAAAATGTAAGATCCATGTTATTTGTGCATATAAAAAAATGATACATACAATGCATGTATACACACACTCCCCAGCTTTTTTGACCTGTTACAATTTGATTGCCTCTGCCTCTGATGACCAACCCTTATTCTCATCATAAATTATCAAAAAACCACTGAAGTCACCTTTGTCTCTCCATTAACCCCAACAGAATACATGGGTTTTGCTTTTATGATACTAATAATATAGGCAAAGAACTTGAAAATAATTACCTGGAAAACTTGAGAATAACTTACACAGAAATAAAGCTTTAAAACAGCATCTTATGAAATCTGAAGATCTTAATTTACAGATGATGCCAACAGCTTATTAAAGGTGTTGTTTATTACATCATTCACTGAAAGCTAAAATCTCAGTTCCAGGAAAATCAGCTCAATGTCTTGACACTGATGTTACAAGGCTCACAACTTCACTCTTTCTCAGTCTTCTCCTAGTATTATTAGTAGTTACTAATTTCCTAGAACATTCTTTCTAGTACTTAGTGAAGAGCATAACGATAGATAAGAAGGTTCATTATGGCTGGTCTGAAATGGGTCTATTTTATTACATTCAGTTATGCATATTTCTATGTAATTGAAGCTAAATGAGTAGACAGACTATCATGACATTTTATGATAAGTTTAAATTATATGCAAGTATTCAGGGCCTGGAATGAGAAGCTTTTTATGCTTTAAAAATAAAAATATACTAATTAATGCAATTAATAAAAATTTTATGTAGAGAGAACTACATTCACTGTGCACTAAGGTGTCATTATAATAACCTCCTGCTGAATAAAACATCAAGTACATATTTTTTCTGTTGCCCTAGATGACACAGTTATCACTGATGATTTACAATTGTTATATAATAGATGCATTTCACTAATTTATACATGCCAAATGGTCTGCATGTGGGACATTCAAAGGAACATTTTACCATCTTTTAACACAATGGAAACAACTAATAAGCAAAGATCTGGCTGTGCTAATTACACTTCTGAGAAGGTCTATTACCTTTCCCCCCCCACCCCCCGACACTTAGAGTCACATTTGAGAGCCTGCAATATCCAGAAAGAAGCAGTGGAGGATCTTCCATAGAAAGAGAAGATGCAACTTTCAACAATTGTCTTTCAAATAATTTTCATTCTCATTTGTTTCCCTGCCAGGAAAAAAAAATATATATACACATACAAAAAAATGGCACTGCTATATGGCTCTGTTTAACCCTCTTGAAAAGTGAATCACTTGGAAATGTTCAGCTGAATACGTTGTATAAGTACCTTGCTTCAGGTGAGGATCACTTGGCTTCAACAGCAGTGTGAGCTACAACCAGGGTGGCTGTTGCTTCCCACTGCGAGGAGTCCCCGTGGAAGGGAGGGACAGGGAGGAGTCTTCTGCAGGAGCCCATCTTCCCTGAAAGTGTGAGTACACCAGACTCCCACAGCCCAGCTACCGTCACCCAATGCTCTACAATGCAGCTGAGAAACACCATTAAGGCCCAATAAATTGAAAGGAAAATTCTTCTAGGTTATTGCCAGTAAATCAGAACTGTGAAGTTACCGAATTTCATTCTTGTAGAGATAAAAACACATATTACAAGAGACAGCTTTCAAGATGACGGAAATTAGAAGTTTATCTTCAGGCCTTATGCCTCAATAATAAAATTACTCTTTCTTTTTCTGAACCAATGCCCCTGGACATAGACACGTCTAAATAAGATTAGAAGTATTTTCAGGTATCACACTCATTCTCATTTTTTAATTTATTGATATTTTCATCAGCAGCCAAATCTTTTCCTTTATCCTTCTGTTTCAATTCAAATCCATTGCAATCAGTGGGAGCCTTTGTATAAAGCACTAGGGTTTAAAACAACATCTCAGAGGATGCTAACCAGTCTGTCTCCTTAGTCTTTGATGTAGTCTAATATCTGTCTTTGGCAGATGTTTCTTGAAAAAAATAAAACTTTACAAATATTCCTTTAAGAACATCTGCCAAGATTTCTAATGGACACTTTACATTAATTGAATAATTTGATAAATTACATAGTGCTTTAGCATTTGTATGAACTATATCAGAGAATACTGTTGACCTCTAAATTAGGTCATGCATAGTCCAAAGCAAGTTTACAACACAGCTCAAAGCTGGATACCTATCCTTCTGTCGCCTGCTCAAGACATTTTTTTTGGAGCAGGTGTTATTTTATCTAATAATGTTCTGAAACATAGCCTCCTTTTGTTCACTTAGTAAAGTTATTTTCACAAACCATGAACATGAGGCCTTCATCCCTTTTATGTTTGCTTCGACTCATATCTTTACAGTTTTCACTCAAATCTTATTTTAATAGTTTGTTTTATACTTATTAAATATTCTGGTTACTATGAAAGGTGAGCCCTTAAAAAGCATTGTCACTGAAAAAATAAATTAGGTATTTCTCAGTCTTCATGAAAGCAGAGTAGGGTAACGTTTGGCAAGGTTTCTTTTAGAGACAATGTATTTTGAAGGCAGTGACAGCAATGCTGGAATCCACCCCTCAGTTCCATCAGTTCATTTTTTTTCAATTCAAATGCAAATTTAAAATCTGGCAAGTTATAAGGTGCATACCCAGGATATATCTCACTACTGAACTTCTGAACCGGTGAATAGTCATAAATTTTCCAGAGGTCATTGTGTTTGGTTTACCTGTATTGTTCAGGAGTGCTAACAGCATGCAATTATTCCTACTGGAAGAAGCTACCAATATACCAGGTGTTTTGATTGATTTTTTTTCCGTAGTAGGTTTATGCCCACTGTGTCCAGATGCCTGACAATATGTACTTTGCCTTGGAAAACAACTAGCAAAGAAAACAACAAATAGACAGCCAAATGTCAGCCACTGTGCCCAGTCCATTGTGAGATTTTTGCTGCTCAGATGTGAGAATGATTCCCATCTGTTCCTATGTGAGATAAAAATTTAGAGCTGCTGGCAATGGGGAGCCTTTAAAAAAGCCAGCCCATGCCAGGGCAGCTTGTCAGTGTGCATGGATGCAAGTGATCCCAAACCTGAATAATGAGCACAGTCGAAGCTGTCTGGTATAAACCAACAGGCTTCTCATTTCTATCACAAATCATTTTCTGCATTGAAATTTAAGCCCTTTGAATCTTCATGACACAGTGTGATGCCCTGGGTTGGGATAGCAGTGTCTGCAAGCTGGGGACCAGACAGCTGTGCCAACATAAGCAATTACCGGAGTCCCCCTACGTCCAGTGTCGCTGTTTGCCCACGCTGAACATGAGCTTACCTAAGACTCAAGCTTGGATCCCTGGGGTGAAACAGCAAGAAATCTCTCTGATAAATCAGAGAAGAATTCGCTAGTGCCTAAGTGAGATGTTACAGCAAGTTCCCTACAGACCAAATTTGTCCTTTGTTTTCGCAGGATCACAGAATCATTTAGGTTAGGAAAGACCTCTGAGATCACTGAGTCCAACCTTTGACCCTTCACCACCACATCAACTAGACCATGGCACCAAGGGCCACATACAGTCATTTCTTGAACACTTCCAAGGTTGCTGACTCCCTGGAAGTCCATTCCAGTGTTTAACCACCCTTTCTATGAAGACATTCCTCCTGATCTCCAACTTGAACCTCCCCATGCATAGTTGAGGCTGTGTCCTCACATCCTGTCCCTGGTTGCCAGGGACAAGAGGCCAACTCTCACTTGGCTACACTTTCCTTTCAGGTGATTGTAGAGACCGATAAGGTTTCCCCTGGACCTCCTTTTCTCCAGGCTAAGCAACCCCATCTCCCTCAGCTGCTCCTCACAGGACTTGTGCTCCAGACCCTTCACCAACTTCATTGCCCTTCTCTGGACTCACTGCAGCACCCCAATAACCTTCCTGAACTGAGGGGACCAGAACTCAAGGTGTGGGCTTGCCAGTGGTGAGTGCAGGGCAACAATCACTGTCCTGGTTCTTCTGGCCACGTTTCTGATACAAGCCAGGATGTCAATGGGCCTGCAGTAAGAAGAGTATTTCTTCTCCTTCCACCAGTCTCGCTCCTTTCTGCATCACCACTTGAAAATTAACTTTGATTTTCTAACATCATGGGTCAGAAACCAAAGAAGAGACCATAGATTTACCACATGAATTCCTGAGACATGCAGCTAAGTCCTTAAATAAAAATATCAAAGAAATAAAAATCTAAACATATAGAAAGTTCTGAACAAAATCCCCATCATCGCTCCCAAGCTGAGGCATGTGGTAGATGACTTTGATGAGGCCAAGTACTTCCCAGCTCCACAGTGCCATTTGAAGTCTGTTTTGATCATAAAAGGGTTTTCTTGGCTTAAAGAGCATTACCAGTTTAAGATTGCCTCTGACATTACTACTACACCTGCAAATCTGTGTGAATTTCTAGGCATCCCCTTTGTCTTTGAGACAGTACTATAAACAGGTATATTGAAATACAGAAGAGCTTGCCTGGTCTTGGAGGACAAGCAGTCCTCCAGGTTGCCAGAACCAGCACAGATGTTCTGGGAGCAACATCAAACAGCAGTATCACCCCAGAACACACCACAGAATCTAAACATGCAATGCTTCATGGTCAGTAAATATTTGTGAGCACATAGCTAGTGTGATATCCATGTTATATTTAAATAAAGTGCCAAGTATGTTCTTTGAGAACTTAGAGATAATAAAGAAGCATTTACATATATACAAAAGTGAAAAATACTGATTTCTTTCACATGCCGCTAGCACCCTCCTCCAATAAATCATTTGCTGGCAGTCTTGCAATTGTCATTTAATAACTCCAGTGACATACAGGCATGAGAAAAGGAGCAGAAATAACTGGGCAAATTAATTTGAAGGGTGGAGTATTTTGTCCACTTCAACCTTTTCAATCGTGCCGTTAGCCTGGGTTGAGTCCAAAGGCAGCTCTTCTTTCATTTATCCACAAGTCTTTCCTGGAAAATGAAGGCCATGTGTCCACACTGGCTGGTTGTTTTCTGACTACAGGCTTCAGAGTCACTGGCAGAGCTGCTCGTCCCCTGCCTGGGACACAGTGGTGCATGAGGAGGGGATAGCTCCATTTCCTCATTATTCCTCAGGCCTCTTTAAATGGATGGGGTTGAACTGATGCCTCATCCGTCCTTTTGAGGTGCTGAATAACTTCAAATGCTGTTGTTCATCTTGTCTACACACCTATACTTTCAGAAGAAACTCTGAAAATTAAAAAAGTACTTCCCAAAACAACATGCAAACTTGTGCCACTCTGTGCTAGCACACTGCATGGCAGTCTAGTGCAGCGCAGGCAACCTAGTGTTGGAGTTTTGCAGAAGCTTGCTTGCCTGCCTTCCTCCTATTACCAGAAATCGGGGGAAAAAATGAAGGATAAACCCAACAGGGCAGTGCCACTGAGGAAAGGTTCAAGATTTTCTCATCTTTTAGTGTTCCATCAATGTGCAGAACAGCCTGCACTGCCAGCATTACCCACCTGCTATGGGAGCACGACAAAATTGAGATTTCTGTTCTGGCTATGCATCACATTTTGGAGTATTATACATTTACTCCGTCACGTAGAAAAAAGCTCCACTATCATAAAATAACATGTTCCCAAGCTTCAGACAGCTTCAGACACCAGTGTGTGTTCTTCACAGTCTGCCTAAACTCTATCCAAATTGTTGTTGTTCCCCTGCTGCACTCAAAGTCATTGTCACAGCTGCAGCATTAAATAGCCTCAGGACCTGTAAAATCCCATAGTGTTTTAGGCTTGAGCCAAAAGTTTGAGGTCAGGGAGGTTTGCTGTCAGGATGCCAGGATTCCCCTGAAAAAAAAAAAAAAAAAAAAAAAAAAAAAAAAGGAAGAAGATATTAAAGAAAGAAAGAAGATTCAAGGAGAGGTTCCAAAGGCTTGGAGAACAAATATGAAGGCAGGAAGAGCTCATTCTGAGGAGATAGAAAAGAAGAAAGTGGGGAAGAAAGGAAAAGAAACACCATTAAGATTGCTGAGTTTGAAGAACTGGGCCTCAAGTAAACTGTAATACAGCAGCTTTGTGGCCTAGATCCTACAGTGTTACATGAAAGGGGAGACTTTCTCGAACCCTTTGTGCGTGATTAGTCTGTCAGCACCCAAAAAAGCCAAGACCTTTGTGCCTGACCAGTCTGCCAGTGTCCCTTTACAGGGACCCTCCACTGAGCGGTCCTGCTGGATGGGAGGGTGGTTCATGGAACTTGTTCAGGGACACAAACCAACAGCATGAGAGACACGCCCTTCTGGGCCTCCACAGTCGAGTACCTGGGGGTCTGATCTCAACAGAGCCTGGCTGAGGTGTCTCCACTCCTCTTCACCCTCCGTTTAGCCCTCCTTAGGATGTATGGTGTGGGGGAAGTCACGGAGGCTGACTGCATCCCTTCCAGGGAGTAGCAACTGCATTTCACCCTCCAACTTCCATACTGCTTGTCTTCTTTTGGAATGGGAATATAGCTTCCCAGTTCTCTCTAATATTTCCCCCCTGTCATTTTCCCACTTTGCAGCACAAAAAAGACCTGGGTCACGGCCTCCAAGGGATCAGAGGGATAAGGAAGGCAAAGCATTGCAATGAGACAATGCTGTTTTGACAAGCACAGCAGTAGTTGTGCGGAGGAGAGAAGATTTCAAAATATCAGAAAGGATAATTTTTCCTATGCGCTTCCCCTTTCTTCTAACACTACAGATAGTTCTCTCCTTCCCTGTCTTTACTCTGCCAAACTTCAAGATAGGTATCAGACCCGGCAGCACTTATTTGTAGAAGCTTCGAATTTGAAAGGGTCATGAGTTACTAAGAAGGATAAGTACAAAATGCGTCCCTCCTAACTGTACACTTTGGAGATGGGCAAGATCATATGATGACAATATTAAGCTTGACAACAAGTTGGGAACACTCACATTCATGTGTGGGGTATTTTTCTGTAGAATATTTCATAGTTTCTACCATTGTAGTCATGCTTCACCTTAAAAGAGACAAAACCCAAAATATCAGTCTCTTCAGTTTTCGTATAAGCCACAATCTCCAGGCTAGTAAAATAAATTCTGAGAAACATTAAGAGTGTTTTACTAACCTTGTCCCCTCATCCCTCCCGCCACCCCCAACATTTGATAGCATAAATTGAATCATAGTTGAAGGCATTAATCAGTTTTTCTACCCTATCAGTGATCTCAAGTCTTCCACTTCTGATGTGCTCTGAAGAAAGCACAAAGCTGAAGCAGTAAGTAGGAAGGTTCATATTTAGCGAGCCTTGATTCAGCTCTAACACTTCAGGGATTCATACCCTACTCACAGCCTCCCACCTGTAACACTCTTGTGTTTAAAACCATTTTCACCTCTGCTGTATCTGACCTGGCAGAGTTTATCAGTCCTTTTATGCACAGTGCGGGTTAGCATGGAAAATATTTTTCCACAGCTGCTAGAAAATTGCTGCTGTAGTTACTCACGTGGAGAGCATCATCAAGGGTTGTGATAAATGAATCCTTTATACTGCAGTCTTTCAAAGGTTTGGAGTGTTTTGGTTTTGTCCTCAGATGAGACAGGCTTCTATTCCAAACATACAATAGTTATTTCAGAAAATATTTACTATTAAAACTATGGTGTTTTAAGTTTCTTACATCTGTGGGTGATATTTTACTTGGTATGGACGTCAAGCAAAGGAATAGATATTTCACCTATGACAAGCTCAGGAGTTTGCTCATTCTTGCCAAGTAAGTGAATTAGTAGCAGGCATTAGTAGCAAGCTCAGGTGCCTAAAGGCATACAAACTAGGAGCCCTGGGCTGGCCAAACAACTGGTGAGGGACAGAAGAGGCTGTTCAAGTGATTTCAATGAAGATTATTAGAATGGCTGGAATTTTTCATTTACTGGTTCTCAAGTGCCTTACAATGAATATAGTGGATTTTTCCAAGATAAAATGGCACATTACTAATCATACATTTAAATTGCTATTATAATTTTATTTCTTTACGTGTGTCCAAAATACCTTGATGGCAAATAAACATCCACTTCTTGAGCAGCATAAAGACAAATATATTAATAGCAGAAAGAGACTATAATTGATATTATAATTATCCTTACTAACATACCAATCAGTGGCAGTTGTCATAGCAAAACAAGTTCCACTTAGATAGTTACAGAAAGTGTTACTGTAACTTGCTACCAAACAGATTCAACGCTTGAAATTTCTGTGATTCACTGACTCTTTTAATCATGCTTCTTTTTCTACCCATGCAACTGACTAAGATAATTTTATGGCACTAAAATAGCATAAATCAAGGGTTTTCTGAATGTCACTACCCTTTATCCTTCTTATCAGAAGCATCTGAATTACGGTTGCTTAACATGAGCTTTTATTTTTTCTAAATAGATTAGTCCGAAAGTATTATGTTGGACAAAAATAACCAGCATTTTAGGTAAATCTTTTGCTCACCATTCTGTATGCCAAGCAATATATCAGTTTTAATGGAATGCCACAACCTTCCAATTTCTTTTTTTTTTTTTTTTCTTCTCACCACAGGAATCAAGAGATACTTTCCTAGCATATCCTTCAGAGCCAGCCTAGCTCTTTGTATATCCCTGAAAAGCAGATGGTTGATGCTTTTTCTAATCTTGTTTCAAAGTGGTCCTACAGTCAAAATAATAGAAACCCTGATTCACTGCCAAATGAAGGTCATGGAAGAGCTCCTGTTAGGTTCAATAAGCAACAATACTCTGTAGTCTGAACATTTCTCAAGAAAGTCTGAAAATCATAATGTACTTCTAAAATTTTTTTTATCTCCCTTTCTCCCCACTTGTATTTTTGTGTCACTGAAAATAACGGTACGAAATGAGATTAGTAACCTGAAATTAGGGCTAGCTGGTTCAAGGCCATATACCTTTAATTAGTAAGCATATAAAAGGCTGGTTTATGCCTGCTTTCATTAGTGCTACTAATCAGGGACAGAGCTGCTCATTGCTGCAAAGAGAATTCTGGATGTGAACAATTTTTGAGTTGAGATTGAACAGATCAGAAATTATCCACAGCTCTATCATTGTGTGGATACATCCTGTCTTTCGAGGAATAAATAAATGATGCTGATTAGCTAAAATGAAGCTACTTAGTGCTCTGTTTCCTAGGAACAGAAACCAGCTTAAGAAACAATGATCTAATCAAGATTTTGTAACCCAAATAAGCACATATACCTCCATCAACATTTCTGTGGACTGAATAGCAGGATGTCAGGTTTGAAAAATATATATGTGCGTTGTGTTCCCAACTGAACATTTTGCAAATGCGTCAGTGTTGCCATGTCCCACCACAAAGGAGATCTTCAAACTGAAGCGCTTTTAAGTCTGATATTAGACCTCAATATATGGAGGACGTAATTTTATTAAGGTAAATACATAAAAAAGCATAACTTCTTACCTCCTACAAGCAACAACAAAACCCCAAACAGCTGACCAAAACCTATATGTACAAGAAGGGAAACTCGGCCCTAGTCAGAACAGATGCACATTAAAGGGCTCTCCAGAACTCTTTCTAAGATATTTTCTTCCTTCATTTGAAGCCACTCTAAATGAAAGATACATTTACTGCCAATGCCCCCAAAGTTCTAAAAATGCTTGGATAAAACCTCTCAGCTCAAGAGTGCTTTATACTCTGTTATCCTTCAAAATGGGCTTTAATCCTTGTTCTTCACCAATGCCAAATACTTGGTCCAGCCTCTGAATACAGCGCTAAAATACTAAAAAGGCTGTTCATTCTTCTGAAACAAAACGAACAAACAAACAAACAAACAAACATCCAAAGAACATAAAACTGCTAAACACTGTTGTGAATGATAAAGTCTAAAAAAATGAAAACAAGCAAACAAATAAACTTTAAATAAATAAGAAGAGTATTTCAGCTGTCCCAAAAATTAAAATCATTGCTCCTGATATGTTTCATTATTCCTTTCTCTCACCATCATAGTCAACTTCTGGTTAAAAAAAAATTCTATGAAAAAAAATGCCCGTAAATTCAGTGTCTGCTGCGATGCTCACTTGGTCTTATTTTAATATAAACAGAAAATTGCTGGCTTCAGCAAGCTGTTTTACATCCTTACTAAGAGGTTTCTTTGTGTGTGGGTAGAGGATATTTCTGAATTCCATGTTTCCTTGTTCATGGTCAGAAAAAGAAATTTTGAACAGACTGCAATTTTAAGAATAGTGAAATATAAATTGAGGCTGTAAGGCCATCCTTTGACCATATGCTTAAATATTGCAGGTTTGTAACTGTTGGCAGATCAAGACCTAGCTAGTTCGAATAGTGAATCATAATTATAACATCAGTTAGGAACTAACAAGTTAATGAATACTGATTTTTCCTGAAAAGATGCTCAAAGGTGATTTTATCTAACATTTATTCCACACTACAACCATGCCTTTGAAATAACATAATAGCTTTTACAGAAATCTAACAGGAGAGAACAGATACAGAGATACGTTCCTTCCTCTCCTGCTACATAGCAAAATTTAGTAAAGCAAACTCTCATAAAGAACTTGGTAGCTACAGACTAAATGTGTATGGATATTTAATTATGATTTCAGATCCCAAGGAACATAATACTGGAAGTCAGCCCGCTATGCAAGATGATTTTATTTCATTTCGTTGTTGTTCAGTTCTGATTGGGGTTTTTTGTTTGTTTTTTCTTGTTTGTTTTTTCACTCCCTTCCCCAAATTTTTCTACCTGGGAGTCAGTAACTTTTGTGATGTAACAAACTTTCTGTAGTTGAACGGGGAGTGCAGTCCCTGTATTCCATAAAGTGCTTTGCTTTCACAGTCTGTTAATTAGCTCAAAGCTTGGGGGTAGTATATATGATGTAAAAACTACAATCAAGTCCCCAGTAAACCCACCTCACCTGCTGAACGTCCAACAGAGTGAACCAAATTAAGTCCAAAATTGGTTTAAATTTAATGAACGACATGCACGTAAATCTTCTGTAGTTCACCAGCAACACCTCGAGGTACCAAATCAACTAGTAAGTGCTAATTTATTAGCAGAAGCTATCTCTAATAAAAGTAAACATCCACATGTCAGAAGACTGTTGGGATTGCAAATGAACTTGTTACCCAAAGTCTACAGTAAAGCTTCCTTTTTATAGATTCAGTGTGCTCCTTCTCCTGAGATTTACAAGGTTAACCTAAAGGTGACATGTTGACAGCAGCATTTGAATCCAACACTTTCACATTGACATGTAGCAATGAGGACAACCCAGATACTACAGTCAGCCTATATGTTAATGGAATTTCCCATGAGAAGGTAAAGTTGTCTGGTGTTTTTTTTACCCAAAAAGTGAGTGCGAACATTGCATGCATGCAGCCAGAAGGGAAAAGACTTATGGTCAATCTGAAAAAAATACACTCCTCCATAATGGTTTGCTTATTTGTTTTGGAAAAAATTCCAAGTGGAAACAGCAAATATATGATGTTTGTCATCACCTGTCAAACACAATCCCTGGAACCTGGTGATACTAGCACCTGTATGTGTCTGCATGCGTAAGTGGTCACATTACTCAGAATGAGAGTGTATTTTGTAACTGAGGGAACACATTCTGTTTGGTAGAAGGAAATATGAGAGCTCTGTCAGATTAATACAATTTGAAACTCCACTGGTACTGTCCAACTCTAACAAGCATCCAAATCTATGTGAGACTGACTCCACCCTTCCCTTGATAGCCTAGTCAGTTAGGCAGAAGGTATATCTGCTGTTCTCTTCCCAACACTTCTCCTTTAACTTAGTTTTGCATCCACTGCAGCATTGAAACAAGCTCTATCTGGTCTGCCCATCCCTCTATAAGGGATAAGCATGGATCCAAACTGTATGTCCTATATATTTATATATATATGCATCCACATCCACTGATGCACATTTCTTTTGAGTGCCTCCATGTTTATGCCTTCAGTGAGAAAGTGTCTCTTCTAGAAGACAGCTCTTCAATAAACTGAACCATATCACCGGAAATATAATTTAATGTACTCTCAATGTGGAACTTTCTCAGAATAACACAATCCAAAAAGCCATACTCTTACCTATGCCAAAATGGAGTGGTGGTTTATTCAGCAAGCTTTATGTATGCACCTGCAAATGAAAGTCAACAGTGCATATTTTAACATCTGTAAATGTTTAGTCTAGGTTGAATTAATTAGGAATCATTTTTCTTCATTGAATCCTTTTTAACAAGCAATTTGAGATTTAAAGTGCATTTATTTTTGAAATGTCATGAACGGTTAAGAGAAACCGTTTCCACACATTTGTATTTAGGGTCAAATTTGAAGTGACAAGCAAAATGTTAGAAAATAAACTTACTTAAAGACACAGAGATAATTAGTCACCATCATAGCTACTGTCATAACAAAAGTGCTAAATGAGATGATATAAGCAGGAATAGCTTTCCATGAAGAGGAATTAATACTTAATTCCTTCCTTCCTTCCTTCCTTCCTTCCTTCCTTTCTTCCTTCCTTCCTTCCTTCCTTCCTTCCTTCCTTCCTTCCTTCCCTCCTTCCCTCCTTCCNTCTCTCTCTCTCTCTCTCTCTCTCTTTCTCTCTCTCTCTCTTTCTCTCTCTCTCTCTTCCCCTCTCTCCCCCTCTCTTCTCTTTTTGGACCCTTCAGCACTGGAATCCTATCATGTAAGAGAAGATGAGCTGGAGAATGGGACTTGACAAACAAACCTAAGTATAAGTACTTTCTTTAAAGCAATCTGCAGAGATTTTACTAAGTGCAGCTTATCTATTGGGATGGCAGAGGAAGCTGTAAGTTGCCCTGATTTAGAATCCCTCTGGTATCCCAGGCTGCATTTCTCATCTTCAAATATGGCTCAAATTCTCTGCAGAGTAGCAACATGACTCAGACAACTTCCAGAAGTTCCTAAAAAAGGGTAAAATTAAGACTGCAAATCAAAGAGAGGTAGGAGGGTAGGAAAAAAAAAAAAGACAACAAACAAACAAAACAAAACAAGACACACCACTGCACTCATTTCTCCTGTGGGGAAGGAATAAGAAAACTGCATGACAGATTAGTCATGTTGCTTAACACAACACTAAGAGAGAAAAAAAAAGTGATGAGGGTGTTATGAAAACCTGAACAAAAGAACAACATATCGGAAATGTACTGTAAGCTAATATTGCCATCTAACTCCCAGGAATTCAGTTTTTGATTTCATCAGCATAGCCTTTGACTTTAACTTGCTGTGCTTATCCACACGGCAAAAGAAATTGTGCTCTATATGCATTATTATTGTCTTCAAATACTAATTTGTCTTGAATGCAGGTTGAAACCTCCACCTCTGCTCAGCTACTGAGATTAGTGAAGTGTAATTAACAACAGTAAGAAACAGCTCTGAACTGGTAGATACCTCCAAGTTAATGAAAAACCACAAGGTACTCCTATACAGATCCTTCCATCAGATAATTGCATTTGTACAAATACATGAAATGTATGTACAAAAAATCAGTGTCACTTAGGTTTTCTGTTCTTGCATATAGCTTGAAATAGCAAAATCTTGGGGTTCAAAGTACCTTCAGAAATCTTCTCCATTTGGGCTTTCTCAGATTTATGGCATTCCCATGCATCCTATCACCGGGTACTAGGAAGAAGAGCTCAGGACCTCTCCACATCTCTTCCTCAGGAAGCTGTAGAGAGTGATGAGGTCACTCTTACCATAGAAGGATACCAGTGTAGTTACACAGAACTTTTCCTTCGTGAACCCATGTTAATGGTGCTTGATGATTGCATTATTCTCTAAATGCCATTAAAGTTTACCTCATGATCCACATAAGCTACATCACAGTTTACTATCTTTTAAAGAGATACATCTCCCTGAAGAGAAAAGCAAAGATTTTTATTGATCCATTTTAACCAGAGACTTCCTTTTTTGCAAGTTTTTAAAGCTGCATCTGTCACTATTCACTTGCCAGGCCTTTAAAGAGTAACCTCCTCTCCTATTAGAGGAAAATAACATCAGTAAGTTAAACCAACTGAATGCACATTTTTTCCCATCCTTAGACAAGTGAAAATAATGTCTTTTCTCTGATTAGAAAGAATTGGAAATGCCAATAGATTTAGGGAGAGCTTTCTGTTTAATATAGCCTGCACTGGGCTACTGTGAAAATAGAATACTGGTATATTTCTGGTTTCTCTCTGACTGCTTGCAAATTTCATGAAAATATGCAATATTTCAGAGTAGTGAGATATTCAAATTTTCAGTGGGTTCAGTCAGAAGAACATGTAAATAAAGAAAAGATACATTCGTGTCCTCCCTAACTTCAGACTTAATCTCAGCAAATTAAATTGATACACAGAAATCTCTGCTTAATTTATTTTTTTATTTATACCTTTTTATTAATTAATCATCTTTTAACACCATTAATTTGTAGATTATGCCTGAAGTCTATCAGGACAAACAATAAAGATGTACTATGCTGTCTATTTTCTGGGGGAGACAATTAAATCTGCCATCCTACTAGCAATGCTGGATTTTCCTCAAGTGCTGCACAGGAAACAAATATAACATTTACCTTGGAAAGGCCAATTAATTGTTGCTCAGTAGCTTTGGTATACACAAGACAAAACATGAATCGCCTAATACGTAGTGAGCTGGTATTTGAATAGCATATAGAGTAATATAATTTCTATACTTATGTAAGATCAGCCCCCACCCCGCCCCTTCTACATCACTACCAGCTCAACATCCACACTTGAGAAGGACATTTAGAGCTTGGTTCTTTCCATAACCTACATATAAAGACAGCAGGAAAAAGGCAAAAAGCAATAAAAGTACTATAAAAAGTATGAGGATTAGTACACAGAAAACAGTTTGACAATAAGACTTGCAGTTTGGTACAGAGGAGGAGAGGAGTGATTATGGATACAGATTCACATGTCTCTGGCACTAAAACAGTCTTGGTCTAAGATGGTTCATTCCAAGAACTGACAGTGACAAAAGACAATGCTACAGAAAAATGAATCTTAGAATTATAGAATGGTTAGAACCGGAATAGACCTTAAAAATCATCTAGCTCCACTGGGCCATGGGCAGGGACACCTTCCATAGAGCAAGTTGCTGAAAGTCCCATCCAACCTTGAACATTTCTGGGATGAGGCCTCAACAACATTTTTGAAAATGGTGCCCATAATGGTGCAGGATTTTTGAGCAATAATTAAGACAATGAGAACATTATAAACCACTGCTGCAGTTTAAAAGCTAATTGTTAGAGGCCACTTAGCCATAGATACACTGTTACTTTAAAGCCATCCAGAACGCTCCTTAAATTTTTATAGCCATCTGCAAAAGGTCGTGTCTGTGAATGTTCACAACATCTGCCCTTCATTTTTTAACCTTTCCTAGTAATAAATGAACATGCACTTAATAACACAAAATTGCACTCTAATTGGAAATACCCAACAAGACTTAAACTTGTTGTTACTTCAAACCTTTCTTTTGAAAAGAGACACAAAAGGTACATGCAATTAGATCATTCCAGTGACGGTCATAGCAAGCATTCTCTTTAACATTACTTGTAGCAGTAATTGCTACATTCTGCAGTATTCACTGTTAATTACTGTGGGTAAGGCACAACATATTAGTAGAAGACATACCCTGGACGCCACGGTAACTTTTGTTGCTTAACTACCATCTAAAAAATCTTTAGCTAGCAATTGTATCAAACATCACTTTTTTCTTTCCTATTTTTTTCCACAACACCATCCTATGGTTGCATGCAGGGAAGAGTTATGCTTTTATCTTTTTTATCTAAGCCTCACAATATCATATATATAAAACATGGTCCATTTTGCCAACATAGGTTATAGTGTCCAAGCAGGAAAGAAACAGCCAGTGTATTCTCAGAAGCCCTCGTCACTGTGTTATATTGAAATACACGAATGAGCTGAGATGCTAGAAAATTAATCAGAAACTGCAAAGGCAGCAGGTGCAGTGTTGGAAGAAAAGCAATCGATGGAAAAGTTGCCAGGTTTCATAAAAAAAGAGAGAAGACTATTGATTCCTCAAATTATTACCCAAAGAAGCTATTGTGACAGCACATTTGACAAACAGCTTGGACGGTGAAGCAGTCGATGGTAGAAATTACCATTCCCAACTTGTTTAGGATATAAAATATTTTTATTTTACTATCAGCAGCCAAAATAAGAACCACTATAGCAAATTACCTTGGTATTTTGAGGCTGGGACAAAATGGTTCTAAAACTCCACAATTCTTCTAAGAAGTAAAACAAGCCTTCCATATTTTTTCCTAAAACAAATCGAGGCTCTAGTTTGTCCATTAGGATGTAATCTAAAAAATTCTTCCCTAAAACATTAATTCCTCATTATTTTGGCCTGCACCTTGGTAGTACTTTTGATTTTTTATTGGCTGGCTTAATTTGTATTTTCTTATTTAAAGAAACAAAAATAATTTCTGAACTAATAGTTTGACAATCCATTTATCAATTAAACAATCAGCTTCTGAAGAGATGAAGACAGGCAGTGCCTTGAGCTGCAACACTGGGTACCATGATACTCAGAGCTCAAGGTAAACTATGGGCATCGAGAAGATAAGGCTTGATGGGAATCAATGGTAGTATTATTCAGAATGTGAGGGTTGGTAATAATGAACTATTTCAATTACCCAAACATCTGCTCAAAAAAGATTACACCAAAATAGTAGAGAGCATTATTCAGCTTGCTGAACTACAGCAACCTAAATTGTTATTAGTCAGAAACTAATCCAGTCACCTAAACACTGTATCTATAGAGCATAAAACAAAAGACCTTTTTTCAGAGAATATTTCTTTCCTTATCTCCAAATTATCATCATAGTCTTCAGAGGCCCATTAATCTCCAATAATTACAAAAGAAGCCCAGATGACTAGCTTTGGCAGGTAAGATGTCCACCATATTCCTGGAATGCTGTGCAAATGCTTCTTGATGTAGAAGTCAGGGATGGCTTTTAGCTATAATTCTGAACAACAAGGATTAAGTGGCTGAGCAAAATGTCACAGGAAGAAGTAATTTCAATTAAATTTATAAGTAAACCGAAGAGTTAATAACCCTCAGAAATCAAAGGAGAAGCAACAGCATAAACATTTCCTGTCTTCGAGTAGATATTTCAAGCAAATAATTCTCTCAAGGAAGATGAGAAACATATCAAAAGATCAATGTAGCTAATAAGAAGTTCTGCATTTACTTCAAATGTAGGAAGAAAACATACAAGAAATGGCAAAAGTCAGATTCTTAAGGGCACATACGCATAAGTGTGTAAGTACAGTTCAGGAAAGGACAAGGCAAGGAGTTTCTCCACAAGAATCAAGTTAATAGTCATTGAAAAGGAAAGGTCTCGTGTTGGCTCCTGAATCACCAGCATCAAAGGCTGACCTTGAAAGAACAGAAGCAGCTAACTAGGCTTGTTGCATCAATGGAAAGACTAGTTTTGCTAAATTGCCTATTCCCATTAAAAAAATGGGAATGGCGTAGGAAAGAAGGGGACAGCTAAGTTCCTCTCCTAGCTCTGCTTGGTGAGATTCCTCAAGTGTACTTAAGAGTTGTACTTGCTATTGGAAATTATGGAGAAAGGGTCATAAGACCAAGAAGAGTCTCACACTCAACTAGAATCTCTGATCCAGATCTGAGTGCTGGACTTCAATGAGAATGTGCACTAACCAGAGAAGTCAAGAAGAAAAGAAAATGAATAATCAGAGGTCTACAAAATCGTACCTAACTGAAAATATTGAATTAATCTAATTTACCTTAAAGGGAGAAGGGACAGTACAAACATGGTTTAAATAAATAAATGGCTTCTGCAAAGGAGGGATTAATCTGTTTTCCTTACCTGTGATAGATATGAAAGAATGGGTTCATATTACCGCATAAAAGACTCAAGGCAAAAATTAAGAAAAAACTTTTGGGATAAAGAGAGTGAAGCACAGAATAGATTGCCTGGAGAGGTCATGTAATCTGTCTATTTAAAGGTCTTTAATAAAAGGCTTGATAAATATTTATCAGGAAAGGATATTCATGCTTGGAGGCAGAGGAATAGGTTACAAAAATTTAAGTTGCTTTGGGATGAAATTCTTCAAGTCTGTGTCACCATCTGAGTAGTATAATAAGCATAGCACACTGGAAATTTTCGTTAATGAGACGAATGCTTTATATAGTCAGCTTTCAAGTATCCTAAAAAGAGGGCTAACTGAGGATGCCTTGCCACACTATGTTTTGGATAAATCTAATAACTCTGGGATATTTTGGAAGCAGAAGAGTTGAGGTAACTTTACAAGCCAAACTCGGTTCCATCAAAGAATTGGATTTAATTCATTGGAAGCATAAATAATATCAGTCAACTTGAAAATTGACCAAATAGGATACTATTCTGTGTTGTAAGTCTTCATTAAGTGAGTCTATATTGATATGTCATAGCCCAAGCTCATGCCTAGGTAACCAAATACAGCTGTCTCATTGAAACATGCACGTAGACCAAGTATTTGACTTAGTGCCACAGAGTAATTTGATTTGTTTTAAAATTACTATACAGTATCAAAACACCTTAACTGCTGAAAAATTAATAGTCTGCTCTCAAGAAAAAAAAGTAAAATAAAACTGTCAAGGAGCCTGCTTTTATTAATTATTTTCACCATTAATGAAGCTTACTATATAATAATAAAAACACTATATATAGCTCTTGTATATAATATTCACAGAATGCAGAGAATCATTAAATCATTAAGGAACAGAAATCAGAGGGAAGGTATACATAACAATAAAAAAGCATTCTAAGAGAGACCTATCATATATAATGTTTTTATAAAGTGGTAAAATTTAACTTTGTACATATAGAAAAAAATAAAGCAAAGCTATAAGGAAGAAGGGTGAGTATGTCCTTTGAAAAGCAGTCACTGAATAAGGAAACTCTGGGTCACAGTGAACACAGTCTCATTCGTGCTGCATATGAGAAAACAAAATCAGATGAACAAAATTGGACAAAAATTTTTTCACAAAATAGAAATTAAGTCCAAAGAGATTGAGGCAGATGCTTCTACATGAACAATATCCTCTCTTGACATCAGTCAGCCTTCTGCCAGTACTGTACTGAGATTTCATCCTTCAGTTTTTAAACTAGAGTTTTACATATTGCTTCACAAACAAAGCCTAAGAACTTGTAAAGTGGTACTTGAGTACCAACCCAAGAGCAGTTCAGTAGGAGTTTGCTTCTCTAGCCCACGCTGCTGTCTGGCAACAGGCAGATGGGAAAAAATTCCTAGTTCTTACAATCAAGATAATTCATCTTTTTTGACAGCTTCTGCAGCAGCTTTTGGAAGTTCTAACAAAATACTGCTTTAGTACTCAGGTAGTGGGTGGCAGGTAAGAAACTTGCTATCAATGATTATGTATATTTTCAGTCTGAAATATTTCGAGACTCTTTCGCACAAAGATGAGCAGGTTAAGGTTTTCAGGAATAAAGAGGAACCACCCATAACTAAGATAACTAACTGATACAGTAAGCGAAAAATATAAAGAGTAAGAAATGGTGGCTGTACAATTCAGTGTGGAAACAAATCAATGGACACAGTATATTTATTTCTGTAATCAGTTTGCCGCCTTGGAACCCAAAATTTTAGAAGTAAATAGGTCACAAAAACCCCACAGAATTATGATCTTTATAATACATACTAATTCTAAGATGTCACAATGAAACACTTCAGCACATTCATATGAATGAATGAATGAATGAAAGGAATGAATGAATGACTGCCTTCAGCTTTACACAGGGTTTACCTTCATCTGCTTCTTGCCCTTTCACATTAAAGAATACGTGTAAATTAAGTATGTGAATAGCAGCAACATACACTCCTCTCTCTGTCATCCAAACACATTTATATAGGAATATGTATGCGCTGGTCAATTTTGAAAAGGAATGTCCTCATCACTTCAAAAAACAATTCCTATTTCTTGACCTATTCTTCCTTTCCAAATATTGGTTTCAAACTCTAGTCTAGTATCCACTAATTTCATTCTGATACAAGCTTCAATTTTTTCTGTCACTAATGCCTTGTTGCTCAGTGGTGTCATCTGTGCAAGGGCACTCAAACTGCAGTAGCCACTGCTCATAAGTGCTGCTGTACTTTTCTTAATCCAGAAGTACAGCTCCTGAGCTGCATCATGAAAAAATTATTAGTTGCTGACAAGGAACATAGAGTGCTGCAGCAGAACTGAAGAATATTAGAAGTTACTGGTATGGAAGGAATAAATTAATTTTCCATTAGTAGTAGATTGAAAAAAAAGATTGTACAACTTACGATTAAGACCACGAAACTAGTTCTGAGAAAATACTATAAAATCTGAATACTTTTAGCTTTCTTTAAGCACCTGTTGGAATATTTTGAGACTTATTTTCTTTAATGAAGCCCCAAAAAACAAATTATTAATTTAAATTATGTCGAATTCCATAGCCAAAGAATTTTCTTCCCTCTCCCTCTCTGCTTTGCTTTAAAACAGTCAGAAACTGAGATTCTTTCAACCTGACACCTTTGACACTATAACTGGACAATTCAGTAGTCTGTTTTCATCAATCTTTTCCTTCATATTTAGTTTTGAAACTTACTCCCATTTTCCTTCAATGGGTACTGCTCGTGTATCAGAGACTGTGCCACTAGCCATGTTGGGTCTTTTTGTAGAATAAATAGTTCTCAACCACAGCAAAGACTCCTTTGAATTTTGAACAATGGATTGTCTTGATTCATTTACCTGTGTTTTAATTGTCTTTTGTCTGTAACTCCTTACTGAAAAACTAGAAATAAATCTGAATACAAGTTCTTAGTAAGTTCATCTGTAAAGAAGCCTTAATTTTTTTTTTCTTAACAATCTTAAAATACCAAAAAAGTTAAATTACGAGTTCCAGCTGCAAGTTGATTTATTTTTTTTTCCCAGTTGTTAACTGGGACTAAAGGGTTGCTCAGCTGTCGTTTATGGGATGTTTAATGCCACTGCCTCTGTGATTGTTCCTTTCCAGCCACCACAGCCCAGCCCAGTGCACCTGTATCCACGGGGACCAGTTTTTCCATCCCATGCCAATGGGTGCAGCTGATGCTTTCCCATTTGCAATTTCAGGCAACAGTGATGCTCAGTGTGAGATCAGGCACGTACAGACGACAGCAAGCAATGCAATCAACTACTGAGTGCTGCAGGCTGGGCGCTCCCTTTTAACAGGACCCACATATAACACTGCCAGAACTCACACAAACACAGCACTTATGGCCAAATACACTTCCTCCTTTCCACTGGTTATGGGTGAAGTTCATCTTGGGAAAGCACATGCCGCCACTCTCCCTAGATCCATGAGCAGATTTCAGATGCCTTGAACATCAGCAGGAGCAGTCTCTTTCCATCAAACACCCATGCCTGCACACTGACCTCCTCCAGTCTCCACCTGCCAGCTATCCCAGCTCGATATCTGCTAGCAAGTAGACACAAGCACCTCACAGTCACAGGTCACCCAAGATACACCTATCCCAAGTTAGGTCCTCCTGCTCACCAGCTACTCCAACCTCAGATTTGCTACCAAATTACATACGCACAAACCCCCATGCACCCCAAGACAGGAGAAAACCACAAACACTCCAGCCCTCCAAATCTTACACTCCATAGTCACACAGGAGTGGCTGACACTAAGGCCCACACCTGCTCTAGTTGAGCCGGACAAGCCCAGGTGCACACTCATCCCAGTCTGACTCTACCTGCTAACAGCAAATCCATTTGTGTCCATCCCCCCAGAGCTTGCGATCAGTTCTTACCCTGCTCCCTGATAGGGTAGAGTGGTATTGTGCAGAGATCAGAAAGGGTTTAAAAAACCAGGACAGACTGCAGTACTAGCACAAATCAGACAGGTGTAGAAACTAGCAATGGTTTATTTATTATCAGCCCTTTTAATGCCCCCTGCTCCTATCTCTGCCCTCCTTCTTTCTCCCTGGCTTTTTTCTTCTAAGGATTTCTTAAATTTTGCACACACCTACATCCCTCTCACCTATCCCAAATCCGCATATTCCTTGTCTCCTTATCAATTACAAATCCAGGCCAGATCTCTCCACAGCTGTGCCTGGGTTTCTTAATGGTTGTCCTTCTCACTCCTTTACTTTCCCAGGTCCCATTTCAGCAGGATGCTTTGACACCCACTTGAACTTAAGCTAGTGTTTATTCTAAAGTTATCTGTGCTTTTGCAAATTGTTTGAGTTATTAACCTTTAATGTTTCAGTCTCTCACAATAGTAACTGGTTATCAGCCTGTTACCTGTCAGGTTTCTCATTTTCCCTATCAGAAGACATTGTCTACTTATGCTAAAGGAAACCCCACCCCAAAATTACCACATAATCATGGAATATCTCAAGTTGAAAGGCACCCACAAGGATCATTGTGTCTACTTTCATTCCAAACCACCACAGACTTTACATCTCTGAATCAGAAACATGGTACATACGGTCAACAGTACGGTATGAAGGATTCCCAGAAATACTTCAGAAAATGACTTTGTTTTATTTTTAAAAGAGTCTCTATTAGTAGAATCTGATTTCTCAAACCTTCAGAGTGTTAGTAGTAATAACCAAGAAGTCTCAATAAACATTATTTTGTGAAAGAGCACAGGGTAATTCAGGCAGGGACAGAAAAACTGATGCTATTGAAAATCCATCTCTGAAATACTATCTCTATCCTAACATTTTTATGTTGGGAAAATGAAACAGAAAGCAGAAGACAGTTAATTGTTTTTTTGGGGGATTCGTCATCCCGTGTTCCCCCTCCCCGCTGCCCCCGGCTCCATAAAAGGATTGAATTCTCTCATAGCAGAATTTTTGGGTTAAAATTCTTAAGTTCTCAATTAACCCACAAATATGTTAATTTCTTATGACAAATCCACAAAAATTCATTCAAAATTAAATCTGCATTTATCTTCTTATCAATGTTTTTTTTTTTTTAACTGTTCTGGCTTTTATTTCTTATTTGGGAGGGGGATGGCAAAAGAATTAATTTTTCAATGCTTCATTATCCCAATGTCAGAGTGAAAAATCACTTTTCCAAAACAGATGATGTAATTTTTGTGACATTTCAGACTTGCTTGAAAGTCACAGGTAAGGATTGGCAAATAAATCTAACTTTGCAAATGTTAGTCAATAGCCCAAATGTTATGCTTCTGTTTTATCTTTTTTAGAAAAGGATTTTTCAGAGAACATGTTGAGCCTCATCGCTTATGTCAATTTTACAGCACTGTTACTTTATTGATTTTCATGAAATTTAATTTTGCAAAGCTGTAAAAGCAGCATCACATCTGTGGTATTCCAGCAGAAGGGAATATACCATGAGCTCTCCTATTGGCTACATGTGAATCATGAGAAGCCATGGCTAAGAGGAAAACAAATACTTATTTTTGAGAAAAAAAAAAAAAAAAAGAATTGAAGTGTGTTCTTTCAGCTTTGTTGTGGTCTTTAATTGCATTAGCACACAGCTTGTTTAGTGCCAGAAGATCCACAAGGCAAATGTTCTTACTCTGTGAAGGGAAGAAAATATTAGACTATACTGGCCACTAAAAAAAAACAACTTCCAGTAATTGGAATTTTAATAAACTGGTTGATTTGAGTAGTAGCTGCAATATTTTAATTGTATTCAATTTATCATTAAGGGATTTTCGAGACTGTAAATTTTCACATAATTGAAATGTTTGGAAAAAAAAAGATGCTTCAAGGGAATGTTTTTTTTCCCTTATTTTCAAGAGTAGAGTCAAGGATGCAGGGCAGGATGCTGGCTGTAATGGGTCAAATGTCCTCCCACAAAAAGCAATCTAAAGGTCTCGTTGATTACAGTCTGACTTGCTTTCTTTGAAACAATTTGCAAGGGGATATGAGGAAAATAAGCAACAAGCCATGAAATACTAAACTTGAACTTTCGTTGTTTGCTTATCTCCTGGTTCTCATTTTACAGCCTACAGACAGGTTCCTCCAAAATATGGCACACTAAATAAAGGGAATTCATGACATATAAATCTGCCTTTTAAAAAAAGGACTTATCAGTAACCACACTGTATCTAACCTTGGCACCTATCTGATGTTGCACCTCTGTATGGACATAATTCATACAGGATTCATCACCAAACGAAGACTCAACATGGCAAGTAAGATTCCCTTATTAGTAATGAATTTTTTTTTTTTTAGATAAGAAAATCATGTTCAAGTCTTCAATAGATATATTTCAGGATTTTAGTACTGAACATTAATGTTCTAGCAGTGTAGCTAGTAATAAAAAGGTTGTATTTATTCATTGAATCTTGGCCATTTTAGAGGAAGAGCAGAGCATTAAGTTTAGTATTATCTGAACACTCACAGGAAAATAAGAGAAGCATCAGATCTTGGAACTGGTTGGATTTCAGACTTGATTTCAGACTAGAATAAGTTTTGGATTACGTAAATAAGATTTAAACAAGGCCTAATTACTAAACACAGTATATGGCTTGGTGACTATATTATTAGTCTCAACTTTTTATCACTTTTTTTTACATTTCCTCATCCATTTTACTAGAAAATAGCCTAAAATAGTATTATATTCCTCAGGTTTTTCTATTTATGTTCCGACACCCCAATTAGAATTGACAGTTTAAAAAAATTAAATTTAGCAAATACAAAATGAATGGTTTCTATCACAGGCAACAATATGAGTAATAGAATACAGGAAACCACTAGCAATATATTACCTGTCTTTTACCATCACTGAAATATGGAGGGAGGAGCGGAGGACACCCAGGAATAAAGCCAATTAGTGGTTCCATCAAGTAAATAAACTTAGAGAATAAATGGATACAAGTTTCAATTAATTTACTATCTCTTGGGCTTACATGATTGAAACATCATTGAATCTGTCAGGATAGTATCTAATTCCCAAAGTGAACAGAATATAAATTTGTATAAGGGGTATAGGACATCTATATGAAAATATACTGCATTATGTTCTGAATTCAATCCCTTCTACCAAGCTTCTCTGTGGCTCCACACAAACGCTTCATTGATTTTTACATATCTGGTGTGGAAATGGGAAGGTTTTTCGTAATTGCACAGAATTTTGGAGGTAGATGAGAAAAATAACAACTAGGCAAGATATATAAAAGTAACCCAAGCTTCAAAAATCTAGGCATGAAACTGCATGCTTGATCTAACATTAATAAGTGTCATGTTTTAGTTTGGCTAAATTATTTAAATTTGGCTCTGTATCTCTAACAATCCTCAAACCTTGAGCCTGTTAGAGTCAAGTATGTACGGCATTTGCTTATATGTACTCTCACCCCATCCACCCACACTAATATTCATGCTGTGGATCCATCCTAATGACATTCCTTGACAGTGAAATTATTGTGATAAAGTATTTCTTCTCTGCTTTTTGACACTGGAGATCAATTAAATATTTCTTAGTAGTTTAGGCTGATCATATTCAGCCTATAAAACTACAACTCTAGAGCAAAATACCAATTTTTTCTCAAAACTGTGAGCACTGCCAGGCTTATCTGTCCTGATTTCTGTGTTTGGAAGATAGCAGGACACTGGTGGAGCAACACATCATAAGTGTTGCTCCAACAATTATTCTGATTTTTAGTAACATGCATATGTGGTCAGACTTTCTTTCCTTCCCAGTATAGAAACACCACATCCCCATTTCAGTCCCCTTAAGTTTTACTTCTGCAAATACAAAGCTGACCAAATTATCTGTGTCAGTTTTTTGACTTGTATGGAACAGAGCCCCAGTACCTGAGGAAGGATATATTTGATAAGTGATGCAATGAAAGAAAAGAAGGAGTTCAGGACTGTTTCCTTTATTGTCTATGGATCCCAACAGCTTATGCAAGAAAAGCTTCCCTGTCTCACAAACACAAGGTTTTCCCCTAATAAGGAAAACTAAGCCACAATGAGAATGAAAAATACTTATTTAATCGCCTCAAGGCCCTACTACTGACCTAGAATGGAACTTATCTCAATACAAGAAAACAAAGTTGGAAGGTATTGAGTCACTACAAAACTGTTGACAGAAAACCTAAACCAAGTCAAAAGTCAGGAGCACAGCCCTTGCATTTTCAGTGTGTGGTAAAGGAAATTTCTCGTGTAATGAACAGAAGCCTAACAGAGGAACTTATCTGTGCTTTGAGCAGTAACTTTCATTCTTTTAACAATTACTAAGAAGTAGGGCCCTTATTTGCTCTCTCATTTAAATATTGACACAGAAAATTAGCAGTATCCAGTAAGATCTGCAATAAATAACCCACAGATTTAAAAAGCACTCCCTAGAAGATCCCAATGCGGAGCAACAAAAAAAACCCCAAAAACAAACAAACAAACAAACAAAAAACCCCCAAAAAACCTCACAAACAAAAAAATCCCCACAAAAACAACAACAAAAAAAACACCAAACCACAAAACAACCACCACCAACAAAAAAATTAAGCTCAATCTTTTTTCTGCTACTATTTTCTATAATTGTAATGGTATTGACTTTAAAGGCAGGAGACTGGCAACAAAAGATTTATAAACATTTATTGTTGAAATAAAATATTGTTTTACGTGAGGCTGAGAGCTTCCTGAACAAAGATTTCTTTGATAAATTGGCATTGCAGATCTGGGCTGTGTTCAGGTCTACAATATCAATGAAATAATAGAAGCTAAAACGGTAACACAATCTCACCACTCAACATAAAACATAATAGCTGGCAACACCATATATAAATCTCTCTCTTCCATGTAGATTTAATTCAATTCTTTAGCAAATATTTCATTTCTTATAAAATTATCTCCAGGACCTTCTCACTGTGTATTACACTTTGCATTTTTTCATTATTATATTAGGATTATTTAAAAGTCGAAAAGATTCTGCAGATAACAATCCTGACACAAGGTTCATAGAGGTCTGAGATTGAGAAGAGCCTCGTGTCTGTTACCAGCTTAGCTCAAAGCTGTAAGGTTTCCAAGGCCACTGAATTTCTACAGGCCCCAGATACCAAGAGTGCATTCAGTGTCAGCACTGCAGCAGACAGCTCTAAGCCCTAAGGTCAGCTGCTCCCCTTTCCCCACTCCCTCCAGAAAGCTACACACACTTCAACTATAAAAGCTAATAAACCCTTTTTTCTTCCTTCATGCAACTGTTTCCACAAAACTCTAATGTCCCCATCCAGCCTCACATAAATGTATCTTTATTGCACTTGCAGCTCTAAAAACATCTATCCCCACCATAGTAGAATTCCATGTAAGTTCTATTTGTGCTCTTATAGAAATTACCCTATTTCTACTGTTTTCATCTGTAGTTAATTCTATAGATTCTGGCTACAAAACGTGGCTTTCTTCTTTTTCCTTTTGGATATCACTTTGAAAATGCAAAAAAAACCCAAAACTAAAAGTCAAGACATAGTATTTGCATAAAAGAGGTCTGAAAAAAACCTGAAAGATATCTGATTTCTGTTGCATTCTACTGAAAATAATTTCTTCAACCTAGAAAGAAGAACTAAGGGTCTTTTGAAATATGTGGTGGTTATCACAAATGCATAATACCCAGGGTTTTAAGTAGGGCAAGAGTGTGTCTTATTGCATGAGTAGCTTGCAGGAAAAAAATAAATTTTAGTTAAATATTACCATATGGCTCATACTCAGTGTGAGCAGAAGTACTATAAAATAATTGTCTTCCCATCATAAAAGGAAACCACACACACAATACAAAAAATTATTGCTATGAGTAAAGAAATGCACACTTTCTGACAAATCTTGCTTGCACCATTTTCACACAAGGCATGTTAAAAAGAATTTGCTTTGGAAGGCACTTATCTTGTGTAAGAGAGCAAAGTTCATTCTCCAAGTATGACAGGCAGAACTCAACCCTTACAGCACACACTGCTGTACAAAGCTACAGCACAGCCGTATCTTTCAGCTGCACTAGCCTATCTTGAAGCCCCAGGAAACACACTCAGCTGTACAGTTGAGCTGATAATTGAGGAGGCAGAAGATCAAGTGAACAGATATTCAAAGCTGTCTGTATCCAACACCTTCTTCCTGCTTTCACCGGAGTGGGAAGAGTGCTCACAACACGGTCCTTCCATTTAATCTCTTAAAGGGGAGCTGGGTGCTGAGTACTATATTAAAATCAGAACCACAAAGAGGAAAGCATAGCCACCTGCACTTTGTTATATTTGATCCTACACTGACACACTGATAAAATACATAACTATTGAAATACATATTCTTTTCTTGTTTCTTTGCAATCTTTTTATGGGGGGTGGCGAATTAGGTTTTTTTAAAATTTCTCTTCAGGCCATCAATAAAGGTAAGTAAAAAATGCATACTAAAAATGTCTCTCAAAAATTAGTAGCTGCATGACAAGGTTTAGAGAGGGAGGGTGGGAATCAGACATCTGTCCACTGAGGTCCATCCCATCTATATGTGTTCCGGTTTCATCTCTATTAAAACCTAAATACACTAATGCTCCTTCCTTAAATGTAAATGAAAGAACTATGATAACATTGCCTTCCTGTAACACCAAAATTGTAAATGTTTCAGAACCTAATCAGAAAATGTTTCTCCAAATTTTAACTGAAAATCAATTTAAGTTAATTTCATTCTGATATTTATTTTTATTTATTTTTAAAATCATGAGATCGAACAGTAACTTTGATCCCTTATCATTGATGTCAAAAGGGATTTTTCAACTGACCTGCAAGTATGCAGGATCAGAATGCATCACGAAATTACTTATGCTAGGATCATCCACTACAACAATGCCTCAAAAATTAGTACAGGTAGACTCAAAGGAGAGCAGAACAAAAGATTAGAAGGTTTTCATGTTGGCACTGGTATGGAAATTCATTCTTCTACCTGACTGGTCTGCAGCTACTCTTGGTCAATGAGCAAGGTGGCTTAGCAACAGCTTCTCTCTGAGAAAAAGCAGAAGGTATCACAGGTATCACAATGAGGGTCAAAGATCACTAGAATATACTCTTTAATATTGGTTCCTATGACACCCAGTGTCACTCTATTTGTCTTGCTGTAACTAGTGCAGAACTCATTCATAAGATTAACTAAAGAAAACCATCAGTGAGAAAGAAAAATCAATTCCCATTTACAGAAACATTTTTATTCACATATGCACTAAGTCTCTCTTAGCTGAACCAAATTTATGAGCTTTCTTTATGAGAACTTTTATGACTTGGAATCTCGTGTATATTCAGAAAACATTACTCAGTTCAGAAGCAGCTCTAATTCAGAGCTATTAAAAGGAAACACTCCACAAGGTAGGTTTTTCATTATTTCTGCTGTTCTTTGGGGATGATTGAGCTCTGACCTTCATTTAAATTTAAATGAAAGAGAAAATAAACACCTTAATATCTTTTAAGTGTTACTTTTTCTTTGAGAGACAGTAAGGAATCGTAAAGAGATCCCTGTTAAAGAGTAGAAAACACCTTCCAAACACAGAGAAGAAATGAAAGAAATGTAACAGGTCTAATCATCTGTCTTTATTAGAGAAATCATCTCAGGACCAAAAATCGGAATGCAATTCTCCTTGAATATATTAGCGCTTTCCTGATGCTGTGCTTCCAGATCAACCTGTGATAAACAGAAAATTAGGCAACAAGGTTTCTAACAGTAATGTCCTTGTGGAACAGCTCCACTGAATTTATCTCTCAGTAATCTTAGAAGTCAATATTGATATGCATTGAAACAAATGGACGAGGTTGGTGAAACTTAATACTCAAAGCTGAACAATCAAGCAACTGCTGTTTTCCTGCTTTTCCAACAGATTGTTGCATCCTAATGAGTTATTTCTTATCTCCTTGAAGAAGCACAAAGTCCTGATTTAGTCATACATGAAGTGCACCTCTAACACAATAAATAGTAACTGCTGCATGATTTGCATTAGATAAAGGTCTTAATATTATTCCAGTGGAGACAAAATGATTAAGTGAGTGATGACTATAAACTTTCTTCCAGAGAAAGATGTCCTTTTTTTTTTTTTTTTTTTAAGAGGGTTGGAATTGAGGGGTAAACATAAATTTACCTTGTCCCAGCATAGAGCTCTTAGTAAGAGATTAAAGAAGCCGGTAAACAAGGATAAAAGCCAAGATAAATCCTTTCTCTCTAATTATTTTATACATTACAGGAAAATCCAAGCTATAAGATATTATTCCCAATGACTGCCTCCTTTACATCAAAGCTTAGGACCTTCTTGCAACAAAGACCAGAACTCAGCATCGCCTTCTGGAGGTGCAGCCTAATCCTGGAAAATGTTTCTTTCCACAAGCTCTGCCTTTCTTCACAGTGATACTCTCAGAGATGTTTTCTGAACAGCAGAAGATGAAGGGTGAGAATAGAACAGACCATCAGGTCACAGCATGGTAGTAGGACATGTTCTGGAAGAAGAGATTTGCATTTCACTCTCTTCGGTCAGGTCAGGAAAATCAAATAAGAGAAACTGCTTGTTTTCTCAGCTGTTACTTTAAAAAAAACCCAGCTCTTCTTCCCCCTCTCTTAAAGAGAAACAGTAATACTTGACGCATTTTGTAGAAAGCCTGATTCTGTCAGCACATGGTTGATATGCTCAGAGGAAATTTGTACTCTAGTTTTCAGGTTATGGTTAGATCTGGATGAAAGACACTGAGGCAGTAAGTCTATCTAGCCAAGATTAGAAGCTTCATGAACGTACACAGAAGTAGAATATTACAATATTTAGAATCTTCAAGTTAAATTGTTTTTGTAGAGATGAGATATATAGAGTTATATAGTAAACAGACTTTTTGGAACTGCAAATTTGGAGGCAAATTCCACTTATTTCCTGCATCATTGTTTATGGTCTTTTCCAAATCAGGATCTTTCTTCTAATCATTAATGATATCTATCTGAATAGAGAAAAATATTATTTTCAGGTACAGTCTCTCAGTTTCACTGTAGCCTTTGTTACCTACTCACCCCGCAGCTCTCTTTTGCCAATACAAGGAAACACTTAAAATCCTTGCCTCTCTTGGCCTATCACGTATTATTTTCTTTCCATAATAAGCAATATCCATCAATAATTATTTTTTAATGTAACATTACGTGGCCAAATGGTTCATGTTCCACTTCTGAGATAGCCTCATTCAGTCTCTTTTGTTGGGTCATCAAATTAGCCAACTTTGTTCAGTAGCTTGAGGTAGATTTTTCAACACATAGTGTTCTCCTCATCAGACCATGGCCACAGTATGAGTGATGATAGGTTCATCACCTAACTGTGCTTTGAGTGGAATTTCAAGACACTTTTTTCCTGTAATGAATACTTTCATTTATGACAGGCCTTTCTGAGTGCAGCAATTACAGCAATAGTTACAGTCAAACTTTAACTTCTTTGAACATTGAGTTCATTTCCACTGCTAAAGAGAAATATTCGGTCTCTCAGATTTAAAAAGGCCTTAGATGCAAAACTTTCAACTAGTGCATGGAGAGTAAGATGTGCATGTGGATCTAAAATGTCCTGACTGCTGGATGCACAAGCAGCTATTTGGAATTGCTAATATGTGCTCTTCTTGAACAAGTTTCTCTGTAAGATGCAAATTATTTACACCAGACTTCCCCTGTACAGAATGACAGGGATAGCAATACCACTGCCCCCAAAGACTTCTAAGCTGGAAGATTTATGGTCACTGTTCAGAAAGCAAAAAATAAGAGCCAGAACATGAACTATTCTTCGAACAAACTAAGTTTATGTTTACAAAATTTACATATTTATAATTCTGTCCAAGTAGTTCTGCCTGTTCCAAATCACACTTTGTCAGGCAATCCAGACTTCAAGTTGTCTGACTAAACCTGACTGTGCTGAGAAGTAAAAAAAAACTGTAATGAAGAGACTTGTATGTAATGTGAAACTATTGCATTTGGGGGAGGGAGATAACATGCCCCTAGGCACTTGCTTATGTAATGGGTATCTGTAGAAGTGCTGTGTTCTCTGATATTAAGTAGCCCAAAAGAGCTGATGATGCACAAAAAAAGATTTTGATGCAAACCTAGCCATTTACAGAACCCCTGTATGGTCCAGTTCTACGTCAAAAAACCAAGTCATAAACTGATAAAGGATATCCATAACATATGTTGTAATAGTAAAACAGAAGGATAAATTTAGTGAAGAAATTGAAAAAATGCACTCATCACCTGTGGTGTGTTGACCTTGGACAGCTGCCAACCCAGCAATGCTCTGAACCTTCCCCTTGCCTGATGGGAGAGGACAAGGGAGAAAATTAAGTAAAAATGCTCATGGGTCCAGATAAAAGCAGTGATATCACTCACACATTACCTTCACAGGCAAAATAGACTCAACTTGAGGAAAATTTGGTTTACTGGAAGCTACGATGGAGTTGGGAGTGGGTCCTGAAGCCTTCTAATCTTGGTGACCAGGGAGGTAGACTTCTAGCACCCTTTCAGGGTTGTGAAATGTTCCAGAGCCAGTGTATGTCAAAAAGCGTGCAGACTACCTCATTCTGCCAAACTAAGGAACAGCACTTCCCCGTATCTTGCCAATCAAATTTTCAAACCAGGAAAAAACCCCAAAACATTAATTACTCAGTTTCATAAACACATATTATATTGAGGATATCAAGTGTAACTATTAGAAGTATATGAACAAGTATCTCTGCATATGCTGTGGGACCACTACAATCAGTCATTCTTTATGAATGCCCCAAAGAAGACACGTGACCAGTGAATTCAGACATGACAGTCCAAAGCCTTTTTAGGAAAGAGTATTTCAGTAGTCAAGAGAAGTTTCTCCCTTGCAGGCACTCTTTCTTCCTCAGTGCATCTGTCCATTCCTGAATGATGGCTTCAAATACTCTTTCAACTCCTGCAGGTTGAGATATGTCCAAAAGGGAAAAGAAGAGACAGAGAACAAGGCTTACAGACTTTGTACAAAATTATACTCTTATTAGACAGACAGAATAGTGAAACATACAACACAAAATAAATACAAAACAATAGAGAAGATGCAAGAATATACTTTAAAAGAGAAAAGGCAAGTTAAGAATTTTTAAAAAAGGTTTAAAAAATAGTGAAATACAGTAATGTTTAAGTAGATACAGAGAAGCAAATCCAGTGCTCACATACTTGGGCTAAGTCCAAGGGAGTTACACCCACTTAACACAAGAAGTGATTTGATCTGTGATCTTTAATTAGCCCAGCAGAAGTAATTTGCCTCATGCAACTGCCACATGTTTTTATTCAACCCGACCTTTAAAGTCACAGGCTAAACGTAACTGCTATTTAACATCCAAAGCTGCTTGGGAAGAAATGGCATATAGCCAAGACAGAGGAACAATTGAAAGTGACAGGCAGCAGAAAAAAGTCACCAAAATTCCTCATCGTAAGATTATATGTGTCATTTGATGTTGTCTAAAGGAATAGATCTTACTGAGGAGGGGAAGAGGAAAGAAATGGAAGATATGCACTGTTCACATGTGCAACAGTCCCTGGAGACAGCGATATTCTACTTGTGAATCAAGGACAGGTCATGGTCATGACTTTCCAACAGTGCAGAAGATGCTGTCAAATTATATCTGCCATAGCATACTCTCTGCAGCCTATTCAAACCATCTTTCCCCGTGAGGCCCTTTGTGATTTCCTTTGCTTTGTACGAGGTGAAACAAGCTTCCAGCTTCCCTTCTGGGCACAGACACTGCCTTCATACACAGCCTTTCATATCACATTGCATGTCACTCACTAGGATATAAGCAAGTAGTTCAAAACCAGAATTTTAAGTACTATTTTAACTCCTCTAACCAATGCTTTATTGCTATTATTCATAGAGTCATTGAATAGCCTGGGCTGCAACAGACCTTACCATCTAGTTCTGACTCCCCTGCCATGAACAGTGACACCCTTCACTAGGCCAGGTGGCTCAGAAATCTATCCAACCTGACCTTGAATTCTTCCAGGAACGGGGCATTCACAACTTCTCTGGGCAATCTGTTCCGGTGCCTCATCACCCACAGTAAAGAATTTTTTTCAAAATATCTGATTCAAACCTACTATCTTTCAGTTTGAAGCCATTCCTCCTTGTTTTCTCACTACATGCCCTTGTAAAAAGTCTCTCTCCATCTTTCTTGGAGGCTTTCTTCAGGCACTGGAAGTTTGCAATTAGATTACATCAAACCTTTCTCTTTCCCAGGCTGAAAAAAACTTCTCTCAGCCTTTCCTCATAGGAGAAGTGTTCCATCTCTCTAAACATCCTGCTGTCCACCAACTCAAGAGGTGTGGGAAGGGAGGTTGCCAATGAAGTCTTTGTTTCCACCGCCTGCACATTTGTTTCTTTCCCTTTAGTTTGACCAGCAGTTCTTTACTCAACCATGCCAGTGTCTTGCCTTCCTTGCCCAGTTGTTTCTCTTATGCTTTATGGAAGATTTCCTTAATTCTCTGTCCTCAACATTGTCCCAGCTCTCCTGTTCCCAAGAGCAGTCTCCCAGGGAATGCCACTGACTATTCCCCTGAAGAGCTGGAAATTGGCTTTCTAAAGCTCAGGGGCCTAATTTCACTTCTTACATCGCCCATATCTCTCAGGGCTGCAAACTCCACCAACATATCATCGATGCATCCCAGGCTGCCCCCAGTCTTGACATCCCCAGTTAGATCACTTGCATTTATAACCAACAGATCTGGCAACACATCCTGTCTGACAGGGCTGTCTATTGTAAAACAAATTACCTTTATTTTGAGAATGGCTCTCATATTGCCAACAACAAAAATCAGTGTGTTGTAATAATGATATTAAAGAAAGTATTGAATATCTTTATAATACCTAAGGGATGAATAGTAGTATTCCATCAATTAATAAAATTAACTCTATTGATTTCTAGGTGAAATTAAAAAAATCAATATGAATTGAGAAATCATGTTCTCAGACAATCCTAGTCCAATATGTGTTGGGTTTTTTGTAGAAAATGCTCTGATGACAAAACAGGGTATCACTTGAAAATAGAGGTTATCATAAACAATAAAATAGTTTATATATTTTAGGCCAAGCTTACAAAACTACTTTTAAAGCTAAATTTGCTGGGTTATCATTAAATATATAAATATACAAATTATATAAATATAAATTTGTATAATTAAATATATATATATATAATATATAAAGTGATATGAAATCTCTAAGCAGCAAAAAGAGAACTTGGAGATTTTAAATTACTTTTCATTTCCAATTCATAATGCTTTTTTTTTTTTTTTT
>VZTG01010149.1:771191-821645 GCA_013397845.1 Melanocharis versteri
TTTTTGAGAATTTTAAGACATTGAGAAGCAAACTATGTGGCATGAAACAGTTTTTTAAATAACAGAGGAATAAAATCTCATCTCATCAAAGAGCATTTAGAAGGACCAGTCCTTGGAATTCAGTGAGCACACACAAGGTTACAATCCACTTGAGAGATCTTGGAAATGTCATAAGCCAGCAGAGAGCAGCTCAAGCAGCTTATGAATGACAAAAAAGCCAAGGGAGATGATTATAACCTTGCACTCATTCAGCAATCAAGCATCATCATTATCAAATATAGAGAAGCTTAAAATACTTATGCATTTTAAGGTTGCTCAGGTCTGTCAACTCATTCAACAAAATGTCATATGAAAGTAAAGCAAGGTTAGAGGGCTGGTGGAGACTGGGGTTTTGTATTTCCCTAGCTATTCACACAATAGTTAAGAGAATTAAATAGATTGTTTTTGGGAAGATTGAGTCTTACGTGAAAGATAATTTCACTTCTAACCACTCCAAAAACAAATGAAAAATACCTGCAAGCTTTTAGGCCTTCTTTTACTAGTTATCAACAGATTTAATTTATTCAGCTGAATAGGTCAAACTATTCTTATTTATTTAATAGTGCATTTGTGCTTACCATGTGCATACATACCCAAATGAATTATCTCTGCATGAAAAACAAAATTTTCAGTATTAAAATGAAAAAGCTCATGTCAGCAGAACCATTCTAAATTGCTTATTCCTGTCTGTATCTGTAAAGAAGAAAAATTACGAAAAGCAACTTAAAAAAGAAAGCCATCTTAAAGAACACTGAACTATTAATTTAAATAATTGCTATTATTTTAGGTGGGATGTAAGACTGTTTTAGTCAGAGATGATCATTCAAATTTGGAATTCAACTGCACATTTTCTTGACACTAAATAAGTGTGCATAGGGCTTCAACAACCTTGCAATAGAAGGTTATAATTACAGTATTAAATTTTCACTGTTCTAACTTTTGGACTATTACAACTTTATTCTAATGTAGTTAAAATTAATAGGACAAAAGCAAAACAGACTTCTCTGCATGAAGGCATCACTGCTTCGCTGCCTGTGAGGAGGCACCCAGATAGAAAGGGAACAGACACATCACATCCTTTAGCTTTTCAGGGATTACTTGGACCAGTTACAGCTTCTTAAAAAAATTTATCTCCCTATTTCCTTCTCAAAGATCATGAAAGAGGCATCAAACTATGTATTTACAATGAAAACAGTAAATGAAAGAAGAACTCTTACAGTTACCCTTTTAGAATAACTTTGTCGACTTAGACAGTTAGCAGGCTTTCCATGACTTTAACACATACTGAGTTTATAAATTACTTTTTGCTGCAAACAGTTATTTCCAAAGCTAAATATTTAAAATGCAAAGCTCCAAAGAAAAGAAGAAGAAGAAAAAAGAAAATTTAATATATTTTAGTAAGTTTTGGGGGCTGAATTTTAAACGCATGGTGTGGCTAAACTGAGAAACATTAAGAAACATACTGAAAGAATGGAACTTATGCCTTAACAGAAATGATAAATTCTGAGTACTACCCACAATCTGAAAAATATTGATGTGATGTCTCTTAGTGATGCCTAAGGAAGGCTGTCTGGAACAGAGGCTAGACAGAGTTAAAAAATAAAGTAGATATTTATTGAAAGGCCTTTACAGGACACATCCTCGGAGCACAAGAGTCTGGCCAAGACTATGCCCAAGATGGACGCCTGGCCATGCGTTCTCACCCTTTTTATAAGTTTTGGCCCGTTTACATATTCGGGCCAACTGTCCAACCACAGCTTCAGTCCATGTAGTCCCATCCTTTCGGACTGTCCCCTCTCAATCCATGGCTGTTTACATTCTTGGGGTCTGAAGCTGCAAATGTCCTTGGTCCTTAGGTCTGGAAAACGGTGTGTTTTGTCTAGCCAGGCTAGGAGAAGAGCTGTTAGCACTATACATGAAGCCTAGAGTTACACACTAATGCAGTACAAAATTTGAAAAATATGAAAATTAAATCTAAAGGTATCATTAGCGTTGAAAAGAGAAGAGATCCAAGTAGAGATTCTATATGAAATACTGATAAAGTGAAACATAGAGAAAACTAATTTCTGTAACTTAATTCAGTTTTAGATAGTTTTTCCTGGGCTAAAAAACACCCCAGTTAACTGTGAAGGCCAAGGAAAGCTTCATGTTTTCTCTGCAATCAAATATGCAACTATAGTTCATAGGCATAAAGTTAAATTATGGAAGACTGGTTTTATAAGAGGAATAACTCATTAGCTTCCTTCTAGCCTGGTCAGCCTAGCTGGAAATACTACAGGTTTTCATGCTTCCCCTCAGTCCCCAAGCTTGTATACAGAGTGTCAAAACTGTGAAAAGCACCTGCTCCCAGCAGGATGAGTGCCAGCATCAGATCCATGGCACTCTCTAACCAAGAGCAGGAAATCCTATGGGATGGAAGGGTCCTGGGCCAGTGCTTCTCTGTCTTCCCAACATAGCAGTTTAACCCAATATCTAATCCAAATCTTGAACACACTGATGGCTTGCTTTCTGTAAAACTAATTTCTTTTAACAACAATGGCAGCTTTGTTTCTCTTTATCTCTAGATGAAATGAGTGCTTCTGAGGGAAAACTCTCAGATCATCTGGCTAAAACAGGAAAAAATCCTCTCCTGTGCCCTCTCTTCTAGCAGATTGGTCCTCCTGCTGACTGTATTAGCAAGAATGTGGTTCAATGGCAGCAGATGCAGAATGAAGAGGTTATTGCTGCTGAAGAGCCAGGAAATGCACAGTATGAATTTCAGGAGGTTTGCACTTATTTTTGGGTCAAATTTGGTGTCATGCGCTGAATAGTCACTAGAATAGCAGAATATCAAGTGATTTTTGGAGAAAATCTTCTGGTTTTGAGTCCTCAAAGTAATTTGGTTCAGAGAGTATGAGAAAGCTCCTTAACCTGGGACAAATTTCAGTAAGTGAGTACCATCAGGAGGTTAACTTCAAAAGCACGCTGATGATCTGAACTACAACTCATTTCCAGCACTCTCTGCCTTTCAAATCCAGACACTCACAGTAGCTCTTAGATTGAAAGTATTCTCCACCTTCTGCTCTGGGGCACTAGAAAAGTCTCCTTTCTATCACACCCACAGCTGCAGTATCACAAAGGACTTCAATTATTACCAACTGGAAAAAAAAAAAAAAAAGACAAAGGCAATCCTGACTTCTAACCCATCACCTGAAGTACACACAGTACACACTAAATACTTGTGCTGTGATGGTGGATGTCACATAGATGTGATATCTTGGAGGATTTCTCTTGCCCGATTGTAAACTGTAACATAATTAACTGTTCAGTACCCAGGCTGGTTACGTGGGGGCCTAAACCTAAGAGGCATTTAATGTTATGCTCCTATCTGGAGCTGCAATAACTAGGTACTAAAACCTAGCTGGGATGAGGCTCATTTCTCTGAGAGGACAGATCCTGGAGGCATTCTCAGATCATGATCGATGTTGGAAAAAAAATAGTTCACTGCAGAGAATAGCAACTTTGCTCCCAGAGAGATTCTCCACAGAAATGAGTTACATTATCAAGGTTTTCGAGAAACAGATGCATGCAAGCCTTTTCTTTTCAGGACAAAACAAATAACCAGTAGTCTAAAAAGAACATTACCCACAATATTGCAGAAGAGCAAGCACTGCTTTTTTAGAGAGGAGCTTCTCACCCACTGGGCAGAATTGGTGAGTGTTCAGAAAACATGCCAGCTTTGCCATTTCAAGTGCACTAGAAGCACTATTAAAACAGCCTTCTCACAACATAAGAACCAAGATGACTTACACATAATCTCAGGAAAATCTGTGTAGAGAGCAGTGATGCTAGAGCTCCTTTTAAACTGTTCTCAACAGGCAAGGCATAATTATCAGACCCTTTTTACATGTATATGTTCTGACAACACATTTCTGTGTACACATGCAAAAATTGATTCAATAATAGGAAAAGCTAGAGCTCAGTAAACAAGGTATTTGTACAGATATATACAGAACAAACGCTTTAAAATGCAGTCATATTTGGATTTTCTTTTCATATCTTCATCTTGGTTCAATCTTAGAATAAGCTTTTCTGGCTTTTAGTAATTCCCCATGTTCTTATTTTTAATTGAAAGTAAGTGACACAAACATCATTTTCAAGGGCTTTTTGCTCATCTTGTACCTGTTCTCACAATACCACTAATGCCTTAGAAGCAAATATTAAAAAAAAAAAAAAAGCTTATTTTGGCAATGTTATTTAGCAACCCTTCTGTGAAAGATCACCTTGCTAAGTGCTCATTAAAACAGAAAAAAACAGATCCCCTCAATCATTTTCTTCAGTTTGCGGAGCAACCCTCTTCTTCCTACTCATACAAATAATGCAAGTGGCAGAGAGAGAAAAATGTAATGGCATAATTTAAATCAAACCCAGTGAAAATCCTAAAGCTATGTAAATCAATGACTCAGCTGACCTCTGTGAACAGATTTTGACAACAAATTTTTACAACAGATCTAAGTCAAGGGAAAATTCCTTTTGTTTTGTTTTGTTTTGTTTTGTTTTCAGAGATACGAAGCCATGTTCACATGGCTGAAATTAATCAGATCTATGGATATTTGGAAAATAAAAGACTTATTTACTATTTTATTTTAAATAAGTTTGATAACTTTTTTCCTTCCTAAGCAAGCCAGCACTAATATATTGTTTTCCGTGAATTTGCCAGCTGTGGTTAGAAACAGAGATGCACACAGGTGTCCAGAATGTTTAGAAAACTGGAAGCAAACATTATCACTGTGCCCTAGTATTTAAGTTTAAAGAATAAAAACGCCAAGGGCAATGGCAAAGTCTCAAATTTCCCCCTTATACTCTGATTTTATAAGGTTATGTGGGTCCAAAAATTTTCATGTGATATGAAGTTCAAGTAAGAGCAGGATATTTCAGGACTGAAGCCTTACGTCCAGATCCACATACTTTTATATGTGTCATTTAAATCATCCTCAATTTCTTGGAAGACCAAAGCCAAAAATTCCAAGTGCCTTCTGAGGAGAATTTGAAATAAATGCTTGGAAAACTGCAGAATCCCTGGTCCTGCTGTGTAACGAATAACTGCCTGTGTTCTTCCTGCAAATAACTTAATTTCTCTACTTATTGTCCTTCAACCAGGATTCATGCTCAGAACAGAAGAGTTAAAAAATGGAGTCCTTCATGGCACAATCATGATTGTTCTGTAGAAAAGTGTCTACACTGCTTCCTGTCAAATGCCATGTAAAACACTTAATTTTTTTATATATTTTGCTCAAGTCTCCCAATAATTGCAATTGCATTACTGGTTAGGCGGCATGTTTTCCCGTAACATACATTTTTAACAAGTGAATGCATCAGAGCAATGAAGGAAAGGGATTCGGTCTGGAATTATCTTGTTCAGATGAGGCTGTTAAGCCACAAAGGCCATAACATATGCAAGCACGGTTTAGCTTTCATGATCATGCTTCATAAGGGCAGTTAGAGCTGGCCTTATAACCACTAAAGTAATGATGGCAATGAGGACAAAAATATTTTCACATTCAAGTAATTTCGCTAAAAAGGAAAGTATTGAATGCTTTAAAAAGGCCCAACCTTTGCTTTTATACTTAATTAAGGAATGAAACTTCCTATAATAAGGCATCATTATACAGCAAAAGGGAGGAATAATCTCTCAGGCTTTTCATGCTAAAATCCTTAAAAGTAACCTATGAGGTAAGGAACTCTGGAAGTTTTGAAGTCTGTCCAGGCTTCAAATTCAACAGTGTTTTCTTAAATTACTCCTACAATATGTAAGGTGTTAGGACTGAGGTCAGAGTTGTTAAAATACACAATCTCTCATTATAAACAAACCTATCCCCTGTCTATGACAATGATCCCACTGGGCACATGTACAGCTATCCTACTTAAAAGTGACCTGAACATGAATATGGCACATCTATGGTTACCATTTTCTGCTTCTGAAATGCAGAAATCTGACCCACACTGAAGTCTATCCAGCACTAGCATGCCTCTGGATTTGGAGTAAATTCCCACGTAGTGAATACAAGTTTTAAAGGTCTTATTTCAGGCTTACCACTGGTCCTTCTATATTTTCACAGTTTTTTCATTTTCTTGTATGTCAAACGGGGTTTTTGTCCTGCTCCATTTAATTAGAGATTATTATTTACTTAAAATCCTATGGTCTGTAATTTATCATATGAATTTGTTCTTCTTAAGAAAAAAATACATGTGTAGCTAGAGATTATGTAGTCTATCGAGCTACTTTTGGTGAAGAAGAGAAATGTTAGAAATCAGAAAGGCAGCTTTGGATTTCTGTCCTTGTTCTTCTATGCATCGATTTCAAAAACAAAAAAAAACAACACACAACCAGCTGGCAACCTCTGATTGTTTTATCTCAGACAAGTCCAGCCCCAAACTTATTAATTTGGTCTTTATACCTTCTACAGTCTCCAATCTTCAGAGCTGACCTTTGCCATGACCCAGCTTTCTTTCACATCAAGACTCCACACTGTAAGTCCTCTACCTACAGCCTATCATCTTTGCCCTTTAGGGAGTCCTCTTCAAATCAAAACTAGAACTTCTTTAGTATGAGTATGAAAGAAACATATTCTGAAGTACTCACGTGAAAATAAAGCAGTTTATGAAAAGATTGCCAAAGCAAAGGGAAATACTGAAAATAACCTGTTCATAAATTTAAAGGAAAAGAAGCAATTTTTCCAATCTACATTATCATCCATAATGATTGATGAACATATATGGTTTCTGTTTGATTGCTTGAACTTCAAATGATAAAAACTAAATTGATATTTTCAGCAAAATTATTATAGATAATTTCTTGTTATCACTAGCCTAGGTACTACCCTAACAAACATATTTGTAGATACTAAACCCTGCCTCAGGAATTATTCTTCTTTCTTTTGGCTGTACTTCAATTCAGTTCTGTGTCCAGTATCAGAATTTATCTAATGGTCTGGGCTTCTTTCCTTTTTTTTTTCAGTGGCTTTCTGGAAAGTAAATAATGAAAATATTGTATCAGAAAGTGCACTGAGGGTATGAGTAAGTTTCATCAATTACAACATAAGATTTACAGAAAGACAATTTTGAAGTTGCAAATACATGACCTAGCATTAAGAAGTCCAGTAAAAGTTTGGGCAGGCTGTTCATGTTTTCCTTAAGTGTTTACCTAGGGAAGGGAAGGGAAGGGATAGTTCATGCATCTATAACAGACAGTCATCCAAATAAAAACAGGAACAGCAATCTACCACACAACCAAAGACAAATTCCTTTCCATTTCTCTACATGCCACTGTCCTACAAGGAACCACTGAAAATGATACAGAGAACAATAATTACTTAATTTAACATATAATTCTGATGACAGAATTTAAGAATATATCAGCTGCAAGAAAAATTGCAGACAAAAGATTGAGACAGAAGTTTAATCAAACCAGTTCCAAAGTAATTCATCTTGCTTGAAATATCATTGGCCCAATTCTAGACATAACAGCATGAACTACTGTCACTTTGAACATTTTATGTTTGCTCTGTATCCACACAAATAAATCACTCTTCTAGACTGTATATAGGGAAAGTGAAAGCAAGAGCACGAGTTACTGTATGGACCTAATACCGCTTAGATTCCCTAAAAGCAGGGCAGGAGGTGGATATTAGTAGCCCAAGCTGATAAGGTATTAATAAGTCAAAAGAAGAAAAAAAAAAAAAAAAAACAAAAAAACAGTAGATCTAAAATAATTTACAAAAACCACAAGGTTACTTTAAATGAACAAAGAAATGATTTATAGGACCAATTTAAAATCTACTTAAATGAACACTGAGTAAGGTCCATGTTCAACAAAAAAAGACAACTCTGACACATTAGCAAATCCAAGCTGTAGAGTACAAGAGCCGTAAGTTCCCTGACAAATATTCGCTCAAATAGAGAATCTTTCTTGTAGCTGAAACACACCCCACAGGAGCAGACTCTTGAGCTCTATCATCCTCTTTCAGTAAAGGTTACACATAAGGTAAAGTGAACCTTCAGAGTTTTTCTATACTTGAGTAGACCAAGCTTACACACTGGATTTCTCATTTGAGGCTTGAAGTAGAAAAAAGTTACTAAACAATTCCTTAGGTTCCTTATCTCTCACTTCATAGCTCTTCCAAATCTTATATTCAAGCAATAAGTAGAAGTAATCTGCAGCACAGTTACCTATAGCATTATTACTATTATTTGCCAATAGGCAGTAATGATATACATTACAATGTGATTTTAGGGAAGCAATCCTATGAATATTATTTGACCTAGCTTCAGATTCAATGAAGCATTTCTAATAACTTGCATGTTCAAAGAAGGAGTTCAATGGATGAAAGCAAAACAGAAATATGCCATCAACCTAAATATCAGCACAGGCCAAGTTCTGCCACACATGCTGACACCGAACCTGACCACACAATCTCTTCTAGTTTGCATTAGTGGAACAACATTTTTTGAAATAATTATATTCCAATAAATGCCCATAGGAAGGGATTCGATGTTGTTCAGTGCAATACATAAAAAAGCAATCAAAATTCCTTTCTGTTGCTGGTCTCAGTCACACCATGCTTACACAAAAGCTCTGGGATTGCATCTCACCCAATATAAGGCTGTGCAGCCCTCTACCATCACACAAGTACTAATCCTCACCACACTCTTACACCCTTTGTCCCTTGACCTCATATCCAACTACAAGAAACAAGTTTCCTAGTTGTTCACAGTGATGCCTCATTAAATTATGTTTCACCTTTAAGCTGATTCTCCAAGCACTCCGCTAGAAACAAGGCAAGTTCTGCAGCTGCAAACAAGATTAAGTAGCTGCTATAAATCCCTCTTGTCAGAAGTATTACACATTTTATTCTCTTTCCATATTGCTAGTAGTTTGCAGTGGTAAATGTAAGTACAAGGTAACAGTACAAATTACCAACAAGGTATGTGGGGAGGTAGAATTAGAAAGGACAAGCAAAGTTACGTTATACTGCTTCAAAATACTCATTTGCATCTTTCTGCTTAAAAATAAGGAGCTTCTCTGCAATATCTAAACTGTGGGGTATTGTTGTGCTAATGGCATCATATGTAAAGCATGAAAAATTGAACAAATGACTATTGAAATTATATCAGATGATAAATAATTTAATGGATGAGCTTTATAAAATGTAAACATTCTCAAATTACTTTGCTATGAATTAGTAATCAAAAGCTAAATTATTTAAATTTCTGCTGCAAAGGGGAAACCTAATGAGATCATAAAGATTCCTTCTAAGAGATTTCCAGACTAAAAGTATGTTTTCCAAGAAGGTAATTTACAGTCTAATAATTTATAGCTATAAAATAGTGTTTCTGCAGTCAGGATGATTTATTTTCTGCACTTACTATGATGAATGTTTGAAGTACAATGATAACCTCTTTTTGCAACTGTGCAATATCATAAACACTGAGAAGGTCTTTTCATAAACTAGAATTACTTTCAGTCCAATTTTCTAGAAGTTACCTTCAAGTAATCAGTATCTGACAATGCAGTCATCAATTTATTTTTAAATATTTACATTGTAATCTATCTTCAAGAGTGATGCCTCCAAGAGTGTCAGCACAAAAGAGAAGAGTTAAATACATTGAGATGTAACTATCCAACAGCTTAATCTCTATGAGACTCTTTCATAGTGAAGAGACAATTGCAAATTTTTCTGCTTCTTTTTACTCTGAAATCCTGAGCTACTGATATATTTGTTTGTATTCTTATGGGAAGCATTCCCACTTTCTTTCACTGATTTTAGTTCAATTTAGACTCTGACCACGAGAAAAACACACTAAACTAAAAGAGATCAAGCATTTAAAAAGTGATTGATAGATTCCTGTCAAATTTGCCAGTGATTGAGATATCCGTGACAGGCTTACTATAACATAGGAAATATAATAAAAAGAGATGGAGATCCTTTCTCAGCCAGGCACACAAGCAGGCAGCTGGAGAGATGGCTGCTGCACAAGACACTGGGCTCATGAACAGGAGGGGAGAATCATGCCTTTCTTATGCCCTTACAGAATCTTAGGTTTGCAAGATGGGTCAAGCAGGGACTCAAGACTGCAAACCATTTGGCTCAAATTCCTAGGGAACATAGGTGGTAACTAGATCTAATTTAAACATTACTTTCTGCTTTATCAACAAAGAATCAAAGTAAGGAAGATGGAATATAGCTTTGAAGCACTGTTTGGATTTTATACCTAATTAAAAAAAGTAGTTTTCTACTCGGAGTAGAACTGGAAGATTTTTATTTTCTTAGTGGCTTACAACAATCATAAAGAATTTTACAGAAATAATATTACAGAAAACAAATTAAATTTACTAATTTGATGCTGTGTTGGGATCCAGGACAAGAAAATTTAGAGGAGGTCTGCAGAGTGGATATTGGTGAAGCAATAGTGACAGAATAACCATGCAAAAAAACAGTAGAGGCAGATGGCATTGTGCATGAAATTGGGGCACAAAATTACTCTCTGAAAATTAGGGCCCAAAACATCGGTAAAGTAGACAATAAAAAATATGATGGGCTTGGAAACCCATATTTTGGAAAATATGCAACAGCAATTGCTTACATACTTCTGTAAAAGTACATAGGTATAAGCACAGGGTTCATATCAGGTATAACAACACCACCAACTCAGAGAAATTCTTCACGGGGACAACAGACAACACTGCAGATGAAGATGAATGGGCTATTAGTTTGGAAGTACACTCAATATTTATTTTTGAGCTTACAGGCTTATCAGCTCCTGTCAATTACATTACCACAGAAAAGAAATCAACAAAACAATAAAACTTGCAGTGCTGATCTAATCTCTTAAACAAGTTCATGAAGTAAATATGATTCTGAAGCTGTCAAAAATACAATTTGTAATAGTACTGTGGAAAAAGTACTTTAAAAAGTTATTGGATTAAAACTAAGTCCATGTTCTATTGCTTTTGAGATGATGTAATTTTTGAAAAAGGCAAAGGGACAAAAACATCCCAAGGAGAAATTGAAGAGTGGCTCCGTAAGAAGTAGAACTTCTTGCCGCTGTCAGAAGAAGTCTCAGCTTGGCCAGCTTGTTCTGCTGGGAAGAAAAAAGATTAGTTACTTAATTCTCCAACCAGAGTTCCAATGGGCAGAAGTAAAAATAAAAAAAAAATATAAAAGATAATAATTTTTAAAAAATCTACATTTTCATACAAATACCTATATAGCCATCTTTTCTCTAAAGCACCATTTAGGTTGTACATTCAGACATCTGAGAAAATCCGCAGAGGAAAAAGCCAAAAGATACTAACCTCTGTAAGGACTATAGTCCACTGGTATAAAAAAAGGAAAAAGAGAAAAAGAATGAGAACAATGAGCTGCACTTGAAATGTTCACACACTGAACATGGCTCGAAAGGATCATCATTTTTGTATCACCCTTCCCCATGATGGCATTTCACAGTCCTGAGCCTATGAGAATGTAATTTAGCTGTCTTTCTGTGAGAAAAAAGAAAACAAAACCAAAAGTAAACAAAACTAAACCCAAACCATAGAGCAGAGGATACCTGTTAAGGATGCTGTTCCAGAGCTGAGCAAATTAAAACACAGCATTCCTCTGAGAGGAAACCATCAAATTTGAATATTGACTTTTTATTTTTTTCAGGGAGGAAAGATGTGGTGGATTAAGGCCACATTTTGAATCTCCATTGAACTATGTCTCTGTTTTATGAAGAGCTTCAGGCCACTCTGAATTCAAACTGACCTGCTCTGCTACTTCTAAAGGAGAAAGTAACAGAACCCTTATGCAAGCATGAGAAGCTTTTCATTGAAAATAAATGGATTAGTTTCATTAGCTGTAACAGCCTAAGTTAAATTTATTTTGCAATTCTTGTAATTTATATATTAATATTTCTTTTCTAACTCAAACATTTTTAAATTGTAATGAAAAATAAAACTATTTTCAGTATTTTCTTCACATCTAACACAATTAAAGCAAATTGTGACAATACTTAAACTGTTTAAGTGAGCAAGCTCAGAGAAAAGTAGCATTGCAGCCGGAGCACCTGAGGTAGGTTATCAATGCACTGTAGACTAGTGAACTAGTGATAGTCTACCTGAGCTCATGAATTAGCTCTAGTGAAGGAAAACTAGTGCCTCTAAACACCTCAAGCTCCTTGAAAATGAAATACAGTTACATCAGAGCAACACAGAGTGATAGAGTAGTGATACCCTCAGTCATTCCCAAACTGACAGTCTGGGAGTCAAGGAAAACTGCTCGGTCAGCACTGAGCAGGGCAGCATACTGGTTACTGCCAGCCAGTCAGAAAGAGATACTTTGAGTGCTTGTAGTTTACGACCCACCAGCTTTCCATTGTTTGCCTCCCCTATTACTTCCTTTATATTGCTCTTATTCCTTGTCTTGTCACATCCCTTGGTCTCTTAGAGAAAATTTTCTTTCAAAATATATCTTCTTCTTTCATGTTCCCACTCTCCCATAAGATTCTTGTATCTTCCATCTTTTGTATATTTCCTTATGTCCCCAGCCCAGAAAATCCCCTGATATCCATTCCTTGAATACCACTTACTTTCCAATTCCTCCATTATTCCTTTTAAAGCTTCCATCTCAAATTCACCCCTTGATCCTTTATTCCTGTTTTCCATTTTGTTTCACCTAGACACCTCTTTGTCCATTTCTTTCCTATTATATATGCATTGCCCATGACAAATCTACTCTTTCTTCTCTGAAGCCGTTGATTTTTGTCCCCAAGCCTTCCTCCATGATTTGACTCCCACTATTACACACCGCTCTTGAGCAAAATTCACTATGCTTCCTGAAAGTCACAGGTACTGCAGGTACATTAAGGAAATACAAGATCCCCATCTTCCCTGTCTCCTACTTAATTTCAATGTTCACAGAACCTTATTCCTTTTTTTGCTCTCTGTTTCTGTAACCTAGGGTGCCCCATAATGTTCAGACCTTCTGTCTCCTTCCTGCTGTAGCTACACCTAAAACTCAAGCCTTTTTTTTTTCCCTCAGACCACCTATTTTAAGTGATGTACTGCCTTACATAGGTCCCCAAGCCTGGGTAAAACTTCTGCTTTTGTCACATGAAATGTTATTGTTCTCTTCTCCAATATAAACAATTACATTGTCCACTTTTGGCATATATCAAGCAAGATGCTCAATCTCAAAAGAGATTTTCTTTCTAAAAATTCTGAACATTAAAACATGCTTTTGTATGGCTTTATCTAAAAGCTCCTTCACACATTTCCAATGATAGATAAAGTAATAGGATTCTTCAAACTTCTTTTAAAACCAAATGAACCAGTTAAGCATCTACTGAAAGACAATGAAGGTACGGGTCAAGGGTAGCTTTACTCAGTTAATCTCTCAAGGACCTTGCCAATAGCCCTGAGCTGATAAAAATGAGACTGTGAAGGGTGTGGTGTAACTATTCTTTAAAGGGAAAGACATGTTTTGTCTTGACTTCCAAGTATAAGAGTGGCAAATTAAAATCACAAATGTAAGAATGAGACTTTAAAATCTGTACAATTACACACGAAGCTGCACGAAGAGCAAACTGGCACATAACCCAGAAAACGAAATGGAGGTCTTTTGGCTGATTAACCTCTTCGGGCATGGATCAGGACACCAAAAACAAAAGCCGCCATTGGGGAAAATGCCACTTGCAAATGTCCAGTCTGTATCACACATCTCCAAATTTGAAGCATGCTTAAACATGGTGATTTCATCAGGTTTTATCTCAGTCCTGGATTTTCTGCGTATCTTGGGCTGAATTATTGTTAGTAGCAGCATAGAAGATTGGAAGAACCTACTTTGCTGGAGGAAATAAAATATGCCCACATTTGTGAAGTGGAAATTATTAAGGGACTAAGTATGAAATTCCACAGTGGCGATTTTTTACTGTAAAATGAAAGGAATGCTTAATGCTGGTAAGAGTATGGCTCTATAGAGACTTGAAATTCACTGTATGAGGTTAAAGAATATATCCAGAAAGCACAGCAGCTTAAGGCAAAAAAAGTTTTTACCAGAAAAGAGAAAGTATTCTTAAGCCAACACATTTTTTCCCAAATAAAAAGGAATTCTTCATTGGTTACACCACGCAATACATGAAAAGCATGGCAGAACATGGGAGTTCTCTTGATTCATTTCATCAGTGTTGACATTGCTTTGTCCACATTTAGTTAACATACTGAGCTGAGTCACAACTGTAAACCACTCTAGCTGCATTTGAGCAGTAGATATTGAAAATTCTGTTTTCAAAGAAGAAAATATGCAGAAAATATACAGAACCATGCAAATGTCTGTGTGGAGGGAGCATGTGCAGAGTAGAATGCAGGAACTCCCCAACAGAAGAGCAGTGCTGAGGTACACTTATCATTATTCATCCCATAAAAATGAGTATTGTAGTTCTAAGTTATTCCACCTCTGCCTCCTAGGGGAATCAAAATGTCTTTTGCCCTGGAAAAAGGTATGACTAATTTAACAGAAATGTAGGGTTTGGTGGAAGTAACATTTTCCTTCATACACCTCCTTCCTCGCTACAGTATAAATCACATTTTCTACTACACGGCTTCCTGAATCATTTGAGGACCAGTCCATGGAGCCCTTGTAATTAACATCCTATGACCATCTGCAGTTCCCTGCACAGTGCTTCAACCTTCCCTCAGCTATTTCCCCACTTGGATTTTGCAGCAGCAAAAAGGTTTTGGTGTATGTTAAGCCTCAAGGCTTTTACAAAAGCAAGGTAGCTACCAGACCCATTTTACCCTTCAGCAAATTTTCTTAGAAATTTTTGTTTGTCTTTTTGCCAGGAACTCCAAATGTAGGCTTGAAATTAATTGACCTGAACATAAAGGTATATTTAAGGATTTTTTTTAAATGTAAACCTGCTGTAAGTTTTATTAATTGTGCAGAAAAAAAAAAAAAGGTTTTTTTCCCTGAGGTACCAAGATACACACCTATAAACTATGTTCAATCTGCTTTGTTTTAGGATAAAAAAGGGAATAGTTCCTATGCAATGGTAATCATCTCACTTACTTCTTCTGTCAGGCACATTACTTTCTTTGAAAAATGTATACTAAGTTCTTCCTGAATCCCATCAGCAAGAAAAATTTTTCCTAAGACAGTGCAGAGTTACTCCAGCAAAACAAGTGCTTTAATGTATTGCATGAGAGATGCTCATGCATACAAATCACAAATAGTTTGCTTTTTTTGGTTGTTTTGTTGTTGTTGTTGTTGTTGTTGTTTTTGGTTGGCTGTGGGGTTTTTTGTTTGGTTTGGTTTGGGGTTTTTTGGGTGTTTTTTTGGTTTTTTTATTATTTAGCTGCTTTTTTAACAATGTGACTCACTAAAAAAAAACAAAACCTGAATATTCAGGAATATTCAGAAAAGGCTGAGGATTTGCCATCATTATTAAAACGTATGGTCTCCTGACCATTGCTGTGTTCTGCAGAGGTTTGTGTCATACCGTCCTCATCAAACTCAGAGACTTACTTGGAAATGCCATCGCTCAGACACCAAATGAAGCAAACTTCCGGACTCTTTGCCTGTGAATGGTTTATGGCGCTATGCAATTCCCGAAGGTAAGCCATCAAAAGAAATGTTAATTTTTGAAATTTAAAGCTAAAACTCTGGTAATGGGACAAAGAAAACTCACTCTGTATGTGCAGGGAACAGGTGAGTAATGCAGGGCACAAGCTGTGAAATGGTTTATGTTTTTACAGTGAGAGGAACCCAGCAGTGAGACTAAATCACAGAAGTGTAATACTACACTCGAGAGAAAATTGAAATTGATGAGGTCTGTTTAATCAATAAGAAAAAGAAGGAAGCATGAAGAATCTATGGTTGATAAAATGCTGGTGAGCCATTCTCATATTTTCAAAACTAACTGGATTCCTCATAAGCAATAATATGATTGGTACCTGTAGGTGAAAAACAGGAATTCTCAAGAGTGTGCTGGATGCCCTGAAATAAACTCCAGGCAAAGCAACAGACCCTGTCAAAGAAAAGAAGTTATCATATTCACACGGATGTTTATGAAAGACAACATTCTGCCAATACTTGGAAATTACTGGAAAGAAACCCTATAGTTTATGGACAGTCAAAGTCTCCTCACAAAGAGTATGTGAACCTACATACATTATAAGGTAAAAGAACCATTCTAATCTCATGTAGCAGATATGTCTGTGTGGAAAACATTAACACAGTTAAATTAACATTTCCTCTACCATTAGTACTAAGCATGGAAGTGTTTTTAGACTACAGAGGTGCATGGGTTGGCTCCAAGGTAGTCTTTCTGACTGAGACCGTATTTGCAAATTTCGAAGAATGAAGTTGTTGCCACTGTAAGCATCCTCTTCTGTAGTGAATAAGATCTAAAAAGTCGTAGAAAGAACTATCTAATTTCAAAGCAGGGAAAACACAGCAGTATCTCTTTCCAATTGCAATCATCACAGCAGCGCATGACACAGCATTATCTAGTAAATTTCTTGGAGTTACGTGAGCTTGGGTTTCCTTTATGTTTATGCCAAAAATCAACCGTTACTCAGATGTTCCTGTGTACTAGATTATTCTTTTTTAGGACTTAGTCTCCAAAAGATATTTGTTCTACCAATCTGGGTTTACTGTGAATACAGATAGAGTTATTTCCTACCCATATCAAAATAATTATGACAATGTACAGGTAGATCAACATTATATGAGAAATAGGAGGAGCATAAAGAAAAGAAACATATGATTAGCAGATCCATTATACACAAGTCTATGAATCAAGGCAGAGGGTCAAACAATACATTCCATGTAATCAGGAGAATGTAGTAGTGACAAATGCAGGAATACTGGCATTTCAAGAGAGTAAAATTGAGTGACTAAAGTGAAAGAGGAAGAATTTTAAAAAGTAAAAGAAAAAAGTGGGAATTTGGGCTGATGAAATACAGTGTGGCATCTTTTCTTTTGAATTGATCAACTAATGTTCTTTCTGTGGGCTGGAGCTAAATAGATCTCGGAAGTGAAACTTTTCAGTTGTCGTTTTTATTTTGTGACAAAATGGAAAGAAACAACAAAAAAAAGTGAGTATTCCCATAACCTGCTTACAAAAAAAACTTGTCTCACAAATAAAAGTGGTGATATTTTTTCAAAAAAAATTCAATTTCTGAATCTTTAGATTATCAGCTTTTTTTAAAAAAAATAGCTCCTACTTTTTGATGTCTGAATTGTTATAATTCCATAAAGCAAATACATATTCTTTTTCTTTTCTGTAATTTTTGTTTAGGGAAAAAATATTGCTCAGCCTGGATGCTATTTCAACAGACTAAGGTCGGGCATTTTTAGCATGTTAAAACCATGCCACAAATCAAGTCAACACAGTTATCATTTAGCTTTCTAACAGGAATTTAAAAAGCAGTAACAGCAACAACAAAACCCACATAAAAACCCCCAAACCCACAGGCTTTGACATTTTAAGACTTCATTTTCTAATTGTTTTTTTCTACAATACTAAAAAATTCAACTGCACTCATGTTTCTAATAAAGAAAAAAAAAAACAACAAACAAAAAAGAAACCCACAATCTTCTTTCACTTGTCAGAATAACGTTTCCACAGCAGCTGGCTTTACCCACAACAAAAAGTGACTGATTTTGCCATGAATACGTGAACTGAATTGCCTCAGCTTAGCTATTCTGTCTCTGATGTGTTATTCCGAGTAGTTCAACAAGCAGCACAACTAGTCTTCCTTTACTGTGGATTTGTGTGTCAGGACCAGGCTTCCATGAGGATCATCAGTTTTCTATTAAAGGGGTCTCTCGCAGAACCACAGCATTTGTAGGATATCAACACCCATGACTCCTCTGCCAGTTCTGCTTCAAACTGGCCAATAGGTTTAAAAGGTTCCAGGTGAGAATGAACTTCTTATGATGTGTGACTTAAACCTCCCCAGATTCTCATGGCACTCCCTATGAAGAATTACGAGCTGTTAAAATGGAGCCATTCCTGGTGGAGATATGACATGAATTTGATCACAAGAAAAAACATTTCTTGAACATGACAACTGAGATCTGAGCAACAGTCACCACAAAGCAAACTAAAAATAATATACACCCGTCACACCATAGTCATGGTATGATGGAATCCCTTTCTTTAATGGACAGGAAATATTTTCTCAGACTCAAATAATTAACAGAAGTTGTGTGCCTTGTTATTATCTCAATTGGTGTTTCTCCTATACCAGTCATTAGCAACACTTTAGATACTGCTTGCTCCAGCTGGAGCTGACAGCCTGGGGCACATAATATAGACTTTCTAAATATCCTCTTCTTTGCCCAGAGCTGATAGATTCAAGGAAAGAGGGGAAAAATACAGTTCTAGAAGGATATTTTGGAAACACTCCTCTTTGAAGAATTTGGTGTGAATGCTTAGAAATAATTCTTTAACAGACAAAAATGAAAGATATTTTATGGGACATTAAAAAGAGCATGGGATTATGAACCGGCATTTCTCTGATGATACTCCACAATTCATGTAAATCAGATACTGATATAAAATAATACAAGAACACACTAGCAATATAGATGTTCACATGAAAAAGTGATAGCAGCTTGAGAATTAAGGGAATTAAATACCAAGACAAAATTTATTGTAGAATTTGCCACTTAACCATTGACCATTTTGTTAGATGTATTAATTTTAGCACCCATGCAATTGCCTTGGAAGAAACCTTGATAATAAGTTTCTTGACTTTTTTAAATTTAAAGGTTTAAGTCAGTTTGCAATGTAAAATCTGAGGAAGAAAAACAAAACTACTAAGTTTAATGTGTTGTGATGTTTAAGAAGATGAGGGACTCACAGAAGAGTCCAGAGCATAGAAAAAACACTCTACAGATCTTCTCTCTGACTAGCAAATTACATTATGAGTGTGAATGGGAATGAAGTCTCAAATTTTTAAGCCCTGAAGGTGAAAGTTAAAAACTGTTAAGTTAACAATATGCTGGTAAAGATGGAAGATTACTTAACAGAGATGTGAAAGCTGTAATTAACACTGAAACTCACAAAATTACACTGTTCTTTTAGCAGCTCTTGTAGGTTAAAAAAAAAAAAACCAAACACCAAGCCTAAAAATAGTCTAAACAAGCCATATATGAATTCGATAAGGGTGGTAGCATTGAGTGGGGATTTTGTTAGTAGATGGTGTTCATGGGTGATTTGTACTAACTGAGATAGAGAAGATTGAATGAATTATCTTCGTTTTCCACCTTATTTTTTGGCCTTAAAAATCAGTCTATGAGATTTGATAGTGAACGAAGAGCCAACAGCTCACATGACCATGCTCCACTAAGTAGTCTATCAAATTATGCATGTAGTTATTCTGCAGCAGACCTAAAATTTCCTTTTCATCAGGACTTATTTCCTGTTCTTCCTTTTCTGTGCAATTTTAACTTTTGCCTACAATTTTTTGTGAGTAATCAAGAGTGATGGGTACAAGAATACCCTGTACTTGCACAGAAAATGTCAGTCCCTTTTTTAAATGTTTTTCATTTAACAATAAAACTCAGATTTGCAAAGCTTGCATTTTGAACATGTCACCAAACAAATGGAAACAAGAAGAATGAGCAAACACCTTTCATCTGAAGATGTCATTATCTACTAATTTTCACTGCTTGTATGTCTCCTGTAGGTTCATTGGGATGGTACCCCACAAGTGATACTTCAGTCTGCTGTCATAGTTTAGACAACAATACCATACATTATGCTGAGAACAGCTGATTCATCTAAATTCCTTGCATTTTTGAGGCCTAAAAATTTCAGGGGTCACAAGACATACCTCCCTTTTTACTCAACCTGAATTAGTTTTTCTGCCGACTCCTCAACCTGTGAGTGGTCTCTGGTGCAATTTCAGTGACACACCTTAAGGTGAGCTCATTGTGGGTGACAAACCCATCGCAAAGGGCTTTGGTTTGAAACTCTGCAAGCTGGAATGCATTGAGAAGGGAAGAGCATTCTAAACTATCATCGAATTGGCACAATAGGTTTTTCTCAGTCCCTGTAACATTTGTTCTTCATGTTCTGAGGCTGGAAGCATCTGTCATAATCTCAATTGCTGCAGAAGAAAAGATGTGCAGTGAGAATCTTCATGATCTATATATCAACTCAAGTCTTTTCAAGAACAGCCAGAGGACTTTGAAAGTCAGTGACTTGGAAACTTAGAATTTAGTCTAGTGATTATGATTCATCTTTACAGTTACAATTTGGCCTTCAAAATTGCTGGTTAAATTCCTGGTGGCTATCTAGAGCATCAAAATTGTCCTGATTTGTTTGGCTGTGTTTCCACTGCCATTCACTGAGCTAAAGTTTTCCATCTCAGTAATCTAACTACAGGTAGCATCCACATAAATGATTAAAACAAAATACCGGGATCTTTTCAAAACATTTTGGCTGTCTTAGATTTCTTCATTCTGACTGCACCAGGTACCTCAGTTTCTGTGGCTTATACCAGAGTCAAGCCCAGTTTTGATGCCCTACATTCAATTATCAATTTGCTTTTTATCATTGGTATATACTCCCTTGCTTATGAGATCTTGTAGCTATCAGATGTGCCACAATTAAATAAAAAGCCACTGTTCCTAGGTGCACATACATATTCTATGTTTTGGATTAAAATCATGTAATCCATATTCATTATAGGCATTTCTTCATCTTTTCCACGCTCCTTCTTTTTCATTCTTACCAGAGTATGAGATCATTGATTTAGCATTTACGTCACTTTTGTTCTTGTTTGTGTCTATCCAGGTGCTTGTTCTTCTCACAGGTATTTTTCAGTATTTTCATTATCTCCTAAGGCATGCTGTCCATTCACTCTGTTCTGTTTCCCTTTTCTAGGGTCAGGTCATCTAGAGTTAAGAGGTTTTCATCTGTCTCTGATGTACGATCCCATTAAAATTCTGTTTTAACTTGTCATCTTCATCTACAAATGCACAGTTTTATGAGCACCAGATGAGGTTCCAATTCATCTTTGGTGTCTAGCAAGCCTTGAGTCCTCTATGGAAGTTCTCAGTTTGAATGTGAGTGCTTTCAGATAGCTCACACACTTCAAATAAGTTGGAGACTTATGATCATCAAGGGTTATTTATCCATTGGATTCTTATTCTCTTTCTTTTTTGTCCCATGTGTATTTGTAAGTATTCAACATTTTAAGTTGCTAACCATTTGTCTCCTTCAGGTCCTGCAGACATCAACATCATGCAGCTCCTTCCATCTGGCTGTGCTTTCAGAAATGTCTCCATCTAAAAAAATCTCTTGGAGATATATTTCCAACAACTTTAGCAGCCATCTGAGTTTTCCTTTGACATTTTGCCTTGTAACCAGAAAAAATTTAACTTCCAAAAATTAAAAGACTTGTTTAATTCCCCATTGTGCTTTCTGTCATTTAGATTGTGTACACACACAGAAGATGGTAGGCCACTCTTTTGAACAATATTTATGATAGTTATAACAGTACCTCCAGCCAAAATAACTGCCTGGCTACATCAGGCATCATGCAAATACACTAGAATGACAGCCCTTGCACCCAAATTGTTTCCATCTGCAGTCTCACTTAGAGACCATGGACATGACACCTACCAGTAGAAGTTATGTCCCCTATCAACAGAAATCAATATGGAAACATCAGAAAGAAGGCTTTTATACAGAAACCTTTTACAATACAAAGAAGGTGACCAAATGATAGCACATTTGTATAGTTAATTTCCTTTTTTACGGTCACGTAATTAGCTGTCATTTCTAGCTGCAGTATAAACTCTTTTTTTAAGCACAAAATAGCACCGTTAAGCATTTATTTTTACTTCACTCTTCCTGTTATTTCCAAGTCTAAGATATCAGATAAACACTATAGTTGATTTAATTACTCTGAATAGATAATGCCCAGTTTTTTAATGACATCCACTGCATGTTTCTCTCATCAACAGATCAGAAAGGGGACAAAGTAACTACTGTAATTTGTATTTTCTTTTGTCCCTCAGAATGTATTACCTGCCAGCTCAAAATATATAGCAATGCCTTTGTGCTTCATCAAAGTTGAACGTATTCAATAAGACACTGCGAGGGCATTCAATTTCCCATTTTCTCAACTTTTGTTTCGTTTCTATTGTAAAACCCTTTTTCTTATCCTCAGAACAGCTCTCCTGTTTTCAAAACACTGGAAATGAATCTCTTTCACTCTTTGCAGAATTGTTTCTATAAATTAAGGGGGAACAAGTGGGGGGTTGAAATGAAAAACTGATTTTCATTTTATGATCTCAATAAAGTAATCTACTGATGGAAAGAAAAATCACACATCAACAAATCACATTGTAATACAATAGATCTTCTCTACCTTATGAGTGTCAGTGTCACATCAACGATTGAAAGTCAACAAATAAAATAAAGCTTAGATTAGAAGTTAAGTAGGGGAGTGGGGGAAGGAAGCAGAGCAATATCTCAGGTGTCCAAGTTTCTTTCCCTCAGAGAAGCAGAAATGCTTGACACAGCAAACAGGCCAGGTCAGTCAACATTTGCTACTCAGGGAAAAGTTTCTATGATGGTATCCAAACACCAACTTTAAAAATCCATGAGTCACACTCTTTCTTTGCCTCCTTCTGTACATAACCGTTTTATTCCTGGATACTTGTCAAAACACAAACACTTCAAAAACTTTAATGCTACTGTGTGTTCACATATTGTACGATGTGAGTGCATTTACTGCTTCCTATACAACTCCACTCTGACTTTTTTTTTTTTTAAAGGAATCACACTATCTCCCAAATGGCTTAATTTTTAATGCTTTGGTGGAGAACAGGGAGAAACAAGGAGTAAGGAGAAGCAAGAGAGCAGCATCTCACAGTGTACCAGGTGACTTGTAGGGCAAAAGAGCATTTGAGAATAATTATAGCAGGTGTTATTCCAGAAATCATTTACTCTGGAAGACCATTCTATAGCTCACATAAAACTAATGACAAGAGCCACTCTCAGTGTTGAAGGGCAAAGTTGCAAGAGAAGTCTTTTCACGTTAGCTGAGTGAGCATGGAAGTCTTTCAGCAGGTTCTGAGGGTCTGAATGAAAGAGGGGCACTCCAGTCTTGAAAAAGGAGAAGGATAATTCCTTGGAGTACAGCTGAACACCTGTCATCTGCCGGACATTAACTATACAATCAAAGCACACCAAATGATGGCAGAAGCATTTTCATTGGCCAAAGGGGAAAAAATTATAATTTCCTCCTTGAGACTGGGAAGTACATTTCTGTTATGACATTCTCATTCCTCAGTTATTTGCAGTAAATACTGTTAAGAGCGGGAAGAGTAAATGAATTTAAGTCAACAACCAGAAAGAAATGAAATTAATAACTGCTGTCAAACTGTTACACATTGATGAGGTTGTACAATAAATATAGCACAGTAGGGTGATATTTGCATTGAATAATGAGAAGCAACATGCAATGAACTGAGTATAAAATAGGGGATATTCTCAAATGTCAAAACCTTGAGATACAGTCTTAAAATATACCTGTGATATTTGTCATACTGTTCAATTATTTGTCAGTCTAAATGTATGGACCTTACAACTGTTAATCACAAAGTGATTTCTGCAACCAGATTGTGATCTCCCTCTATAAAGTAGCTATCCAACTTTTAACATGTACTATTTTCTACATCTTCAGCTGAGTGCACATACCTTAGTAAAAGTTATAGCTATACTGAAAATCTTAATGTTCTCATTGATATGAAAAATGCTGAAAAAATTTCCTCCTGCATATGTTTAAACATGCCAGAAAATAAGGAAAGAAATGTTGTTATACAGAGACTTTCCCAGTTGGGAAAGAAAAAAAATCAGTTGCTGATGTCCAAGTAACTTGTGGTTCCTATATGTCATTTCACTTCATTCTTATTATTTCATGCATGTGTAACTCTCTCCAGTTCTTCAGAGTTACTCCTGTTTCACAGTCCTCTGAGCAAGCAGACGAGGCCCATCAAGTTAATACATTCTTATTATGTACTCATGTATTTTATTGTTCTTGCTTTTCAGACATAAGATTTTATTTATTTAAATGTGGCATTCACCCTTTAGTGCATTTATTACAAGACTGACATTTTACAATTTTTTCCATCAGAATCAACCAGGAGCATTAACTTTTATTGAGGCCTTTATCAGCATTTATCTGAGTTAAAAGTTTTAAAGGCTACTTATCATTTAGATGTTGTGTTGACTTGTACAATTTTACTTCATTCTCCTTTTAGAAGTCACACGTTTCTGAGGTGTGACAGAAGAGTCCCAAACAACAGCATTGCTTTGTGGTTCAGAAAAGGGAAAGCAAAAGTGTGCTTTGGACAAATGGGGGATGGGGTGTTGCTAGTGGGGTTTTTTAAGTTTTCTGAGCCAGGAAAGAAAATTTTGATTTCACTTAGAGTGAAGAAGCCAGAAATCCTTCTTATCCCATATTAATCCATAAAAGAAGACCTCTCTGTTCTGCCACTCCATGTAAAAGATCAGTTGAAGAGAAGGTATTGGGCGCAGGAGTGAGACAAGGAGCAAGATGGATAAACTGGCTTTGTTTGGTTTTTAACTTGTCCAGCTGTGTATTTCCTGAGACATGGTCTCAGGAGAAAGGTTATAACCCATATGTTCCTTGTGTTGTTGATGCCACTATCTTTCCTCATACTTACGCAACAGCATGTTATCCTAAAAGTTCTCTCCTTCTGGTCAGAGCTGTTACCTCCAATGAAATTAATTTTGCTGTTACAAACTCTTCAGTCCATCATACAAAGCAGGAAAATTCTAAGCACTTACTTCTTAGTATTCTAAAAGGAAAAATAATCAGAGACTTGGCATTGCATAACCAATGATCTTGTTTCATTGGATATTTTTGCATGTAATAGCCACTTCAGCAGAGATGCATAAGATAATATCCACCTGATTGTGAACTCCTAAGTACTTGAGAAATTATTCTTATTTAACAGGAAAGAGTTTAAATAAACTTACAAAATTTGGAGCCATTAGGTAACTATTAATTGTATGATGAAAAATTTGTTGGAATTACATTGGAATTAAGAGTGCCAAAGAATATATTATTTGCTCATTTTTCCAGTTGCACAAACTCTACAGCTTCCTTCTCAAAAGAACCCCAAAGTTTTCTTCATAGCACAAACTGCTGCATAACCCTCAGGTGTACTTGTAATCCACTCGACACAGCCAGTAACAAACCTCAGGTGCAAAGTCCTCACTGAACAGACAAGACATGATACTCAGGAGCACAGCAGCTGCCCTTCCTGGACATGGGATAGCAGCTTGCTATCCAGATGTTAAGGAACACCTTCCCCCTGGCAATTCCCTCTGCCACTGACTCCCCCTGAAGCAAAAAAACCCACCAAATCCTGGGGCTCTAGGGGGCGGGTGCCTGCAAGGCTCTCTCTCTTCCCCAGTCACCACAAAAATTCCAGCTCTGCTCAACTTTTACAACAGAAGTGTTGAGCAACCAGGAGGATTTTTTAAGTCATCGGAGACATATCTAAAGGTCTTTCTTGCATGTCTTCCATTTCAGGCTTTTTTCCTTTACTACAGTTTCTATTCTACATTACTTCCCAGTCCCTTTGCTACTGTCATGTTTGTTAGCGGCCCCATTACAGCAAGCAATGTTTAATTTTAAAATTGAGTTGTGCCTTTAATCATCTGATCACAAAGCATTTTATGAAAAGGTTAGTGTTACATTTCCCATCTGTTAGATATGAACAGAGGATCTGAACCCGGGATTCAAATCCTTTGAAACAGTTCAATGGGTATAGTGTATACTATTTCCCTATTTAAGCATAACCATAACATTCACTATTTAAGCTTAACTAAAGACAAACCAAAATTCAAAGAAAGCAGGTTTTTCTGTTTAATAAGATAATGCTCTTATGCATTTTAAATGTCAGACCAAGCATCGTTTGAAAATATTCCATTAAGCTACTTTTACTGAACAGATATTTGTGGAGATTCACTGTAAGAAAGATAGTTGTCCTTTCTCAACCTCCAGAACATCCCTTCTGACCCTGGCCCTGTCAATCATTTTTGTGATTCAAACTGATCTTGGATGAAAGTAGAAAAAAATAAATATTAAAAAAACCTCTGCTGTCTCCCTATTGTATCGATGGATGTGACAACAGTATTTGAGAGAAACAAGCTAAAGGATTTCTAAGTTAATTATGATATATTCCTCTCTGTATGTAGATTTATAGTTTCTCCCTATGAAAGTGCTAGAAAGCGCTAAATTTAATTACAGCATTACTTTTACAGAAATTGTTTGTCTTGAAAGTAATCCCACGACTGATATTAATCTTTTATGTTCAAGAACTACATTTTTGGAGAGTTCAGTTTGTAGAATAAAAGAGATTATTCATACTGTCATCATGATTATTTTTTACAATTTGAATTGATTCCATATTAAACTCATTCCACAACTAGAAAAAAAGGTTATATGAACTTCTAATCTGAGACTAACAGAAAGATGATATTAAAATTAAGAAACCGTGGCCTTCTATGTATCAAGGAAACTTTGAAAACTAGTTTTTCTTTTTCATATATTCTAAATTTTGTTATGGGAGAGTGGACTGTTTTTTTCAGCTGAGGATTAATTCAAAGTCTGCCAAAAACTATGCCTCTACTTTAAACCTGAAAAAGAACTGTAGTGCTTATTATTTCACAATTATCAGAAATTCTAAAGCAAAATTTCTAGATTTATGGCCTCAGCTCCATATCTTGGAAAGCCTGGATAACCTTACCAAAGCTACTCTTTGCTTTGGAAAACCAAAGGTTCTCAGCACAGTAAGTGCTATGAAGTTTAGCTTCCTAATAAAGTGTTTACAGTATAGAGAAATATTGCAATTTTCTTTTAGGGTGTGTTTACATTGGCAGCAAAGAGAAATCAGGGTTGAATGTTGTTTTTGTTTTTATTATTAAACCTTGATTACCCAGCATGTTTTAACCTCTTGCTAATATTTGTTATTAAAAAAAAAAAATTAAGAGGAAAAAGTACATAGGAGGAATAGCAATTAAAAGGTCCTACCAATGTCCAGTCTTTCAGCAAAGAGACATTGTAAAGGTTGTAGTTAGAACTGGATGCTGACAAGATTGAAATAGGTATACATTGCAAGTGGAATACCTGAAACTTTCAGTGTTATAGAAGTAAAAATAATAAACCCACAATCACCTGAAGCCACTTTATAATGACAGGATGCAAAAAAAAAAATCTCTAGGCCAATATAAATTAATTTTAAAAAATTAAGACATAGTACATACACAGAAAATTCAAGTGTTACACAATACTTTTCTAAACATTAGAACGTTGGACATTTCTAGACATCCAGTGTCTGAAGAAGGAATACAAGAAGGCTGAAGGAGGACATTTTGAATTGTGATAGAGTGATAGGAGGAGGAGGAATGGCCTTAAAGTGAAAGATTTAGATGAGATATTAGGAAACACAAAAGGGTTATTCTCTACTGTGAAGATGGTGAGACACTGGCATAGGTTGTTCAGAGAAGCTGTAGATATCCCATGCCTGGAGGGGTTTTCAAGGCCAAATTGGATGAGGTTTGGAGAAACCTTGTCTACTGGGAGATGTCACTGCCCATGTCAGAGGGGGCTCAAACTAGGTTTGAGTTTTATATTTGATTATGACTGAACTTTTCTCCCTGGCATGGGAATTGTCCTCATCCTTGTTTACAAAAAATACCATTAAAATGAAACCAGAAAAATAATTAAAAATTACATAAAAATTAAAAGCTAACTGAAATTGTGACTAGCTGCCTTTACCAGTCAGGACATATTTGTTAATTTCCAAAATACTCTGACTAAAATTCTAAAATAATAAAACCGGTACAACACCTTACTTCACCTAGTTCAGAGATTATAAAGGCCTTCAGATTATCTCGTCTAAGGTATGTGAGCATGCCTTTGAATGACAGAGAGAGGGCCTGGAACTGTGTTCATAGGACAGGAGCAGGCAGAAGATTTTGCATCAGCAGGACTTGAGCAAAGAGGGCTCATTTTGAAAAGAAATGTACTACAATAGTGTTAATCTGTGGAGAGATTGACAAGGACACTCAAGGACAGAAAACTATGAATAATAAACTACTCATGAAGACCTTTAAAACTCACTGTCAGTCCTTCAAAGGATATTCAGCACATCAGTGTAGATGTATGCCATGATAAATAGAGCAAGTTGCACAATAAAGAGCAGCTCCTCATCAGAAAATAAAGCAGGTAAGTCTTGAACCAAACCAAAATAAAGTGATAACATATTAAGCAAGTCATTCATGTGCCAGTCTTCAAGGCAAAGACTAGAAAGCAACTGAAAACAAACTGTGAAAGAGAGAGACACAGGTTCTTATATCAAACAGTCCCTCAGGTGTGTCAGACACTAGGGCTGAAGCCTTCACCTCTCTTCTAAGCACATTCAAATTGTTCCAGTGAAATGAGTCTCAGGACAGCGTTGCACATAAAAAGAATGTATTCTGTAGTACCCAGGCACTGGAAAATGGAAATTCTCTCACAAATATGCCAAGAGTAAGAATAACTATAAACCAAGTGCGACTGAAGGTAAAGAAGAGAGATCAGACAAGCAGTTGCAATACCAGCAGGAGACAGGAAATGGTAAAGGCTGAACTCCAAGAAAATGAACGTTCTCCGTCTCTCAATCTCTCATTTCAATATAGACTAATTTGTAGCTCAGTTAGCACTTTATGGGAATGTGAGAAATACAGGCTTAACTTCCTTCAGGCCAGAGTCTTATTGGAACTGAGGTACCTCGTTTCCTGCTCAGTTGTTCTAAGATTTGTAGGAAAAGACCTACTAAACCCCATTGCTTCCTTTGCTTCGCAGTCATCTTGTTGCTTTTCAAAGAAGAATGTAAATTAAAAAGGGGTGATTCAACAATGGGTTCGGAGATTCTTTGCATCTATTTTATGTCTTCCTCTAAAACAGGCACTTGCTAGAGCTCTGCAGGAACACTTAGATTAGATTGAATTCTGTTGCTCAGAGTAGAAGGAGATTCCACCCTAGACACCCAGGGAATTTTTGGGAACATCAAAAAGATACCTGCAACTTCAGCAGGATAGAAGTGCAAGATAAGTGCTGGATTGTAGTTTTATATTACAGACCTACCGAATCCACCTACATTGTTCCTTACCATCAAAATCCCTTATTAGCTTTGGTCTTTGAGTTTGGTGTTTTTAGATTTTAAGATATTCTGTGAAAGGCAGTTTTGCTATTGTTTCTTCTACTGAAGCTGACTTCAGTAGAAACATGGTGGTGTGCCACCAGTGGTTGTTACCTATCCTATGTGTACTACTGTGATGGTTGCAGCCCAGATAACAGCTAGGTACTCACTCACTTGCTCACTTCCCCACGGTGGGCTGGGATAAAGAATCGTTAGACTAAAAGTGAGGAAACTCAAGGGTTGAGATAAAGGCAGTTCAAAAGACAAAGCAAAAGCCGCACAAAAAAGCAAAGCAAAGCAAAGCAAAATAAGTTATTTATGTACCTCCTTCCCATGGTGGAATTGCATAAACCTCTCTCTAGTCACTTCCTGAAAAAAAAATAATCCTGTTAAAGCAGTTTATTTGGTCAGCCCCATTCTGAAAAATAAAAACGTAAATTCGTGCTTAGAATAGGGTAAGAGACAGGCTAAAACACTGAATGTACACAGCTCTCGAAGAAATGCTTAGATCAAGGGAAACAAAACTCTCCTTAGTGTGGAACATAACTACACAAGTTCTGAAACACCTACATGATTGAAAAAGACAAAAAAGGCAACTCTCCAGTTGTTTTCTTAGGTGTCAGATGCTTTTAGACAGGTGTAAACTTCACTGTTATTTTTTGTTCTGTATTCCCCCTGGAATTTACCACTAGAACCTTGGCCAGACCTTATTTCAAAGGGAGGTTAATACATGCTTCATTAAGAATGAAAATGTGTGCCTTCTTTAACCAGGTACGGATAATGCAAGGCTTTAGTTTTGATCTCACAGGCACCTGCATGTTTTTACATTAGGAATACCTGCCAGTTCCAATTACACTATTGGAATTATGTGCTGACTAAGTCACTGTAATTGATGAGTTCATTATTAGTCAATACGGAAAACAAAGCAAGACGAAAACAGACACCAAGCGTTGGTTTATGGGCTTGGCACAAACACTCCTGATTCATGGACATTTAGAGAGAGTCCCTGTGGAGTTTCAGAGCTTCTTACACATTTGCATCTTATTTAAAGGAGGGGTAGGAGGAGAACAGAGTGAGAGAATACATTATGATTTAGTGGCCTATAAGACCACTAGATTGCCTGGTGCATTTTAAGGGATAGAACGAGCATTTCCCATTCTACAACACTGCAGATTATTACCGTAATCCTATGGAAAAGGTTTACACTGTAAGAGGATACAAATAAGAGATATTTTTTGTAGGTTCTGAAAGACCCAAGTCTGAAGGAGTAGAAGGAGGAAACTGTAACATTTCTTTGTTGCCTCTTTTTATCGTGACCTTGAGGTCTCCACAATTCTTTTCTAATAAAACAAAATTCATCTATAAACAGATGGAGTTGTTTCATCTTTTTGCTCCTTCTGGGCATACCGTAATGATAAAACAGGGAATGTTTATCTCAGCTAGTCTTTTTCACATTGTTTTAGCAGTAAAGTACGCTTGACTTATTGGATTCTATACTTTTTGTTAAAACTTATTTTATTGTTATCTGTTTTATCTGAATCACTAGAGGTGCAAAAGGACAGAAGCTTTTAATTAGAGAAGTCTGGATAAAATAATTAACAAGCAGTAAATTGCAAGCAATAATTGTATTTCTCAAAGTATCTACAATAAAATCTTTCTGCAGCTATTTGTAATGAGCTAAATACTTTCCAGAAGAGAAATAAAAAGAGAGTGAATTTTATTAAGGGCTTAGTTTTCCATCTTGGTGACATTTTCATCTAAGTGAGTTAAGCGTCCCAAAAGACAGGAGGACCAGAGCCTTGCCTCAGTAGCTCTAGAAATGAAAATCTAGACAGATCCAGGGTGATGATCAATAAATAAATAGCAGATCTTTGTAAATATGTGACATCACAAATCCAAACATTTTCCATTTCAACATGTAGAGTTAAAACATGGTCTCTTCTTCGGGGACATAATCCCAAACAAAATTAGAGCTCCACTGGGGCACTATAACTTAGGTCACTGACATTAACTCTCTAAAAGACCGAAGTGCTGAACCCACTTATTTCCAGGTTCCTCCCCAGGTTTTAGTCTGCTTGCAGTCTGCTTGCAGTCTGTGTATTTCTAGAAAGTTCCTCTGCAAAGAGGGGGTTCTTTTTTACTTTTTTATCTGTTTATACCATGAAGGTCACCTTTTAGTGAACACAGCCTTTTGAGTCAGACATAGTTAAAGAAAGTAGAAATGTAGTCCTGGGGGCAGGACACGAAAAGCTCTCTACCGGTGAGTAACAGGGTTTGAAATGTGTCTCTCTTGCTCTGACTCATGTGAGTATGTCTGTCAGCTCCCTTATGTGTGAGCAGCAGACCACGAACCACAACAGGGACCTCTCCTTCCACCCACAGCAACCAAAACAGAGCAAGCTTTACTTGCTTCTGTATGCTGTGCATGCTTCTAGGTGCATCTCTTTACTTCCTTCCCTTCACGAACATCCATATGCTAACCCCAGGTAAACACCAAAAGGTATATTTTTTCCTTTGTAACATTATTGTCAGCAGCTACTGTTCTAGAAGTTGTCAAAAAGGAAACTTCAGAAGAAAGATCCCCTAGACCTTGCATAATATGTATTTGACTGTCCTCTCATTCACACACATTAAAAGATGTGTTAGTGCACTTTATCTTTAATCATAGTTCACAGAGTTGTAACTCAGAAGGAAATATGCTGGTTGAGATCACCTAAAAGCATATGAAAAACTACAGTAGAAGAGAACCCATGGCCTTATCTACACATACACATATCAGGCTTTTTTTATACTTATATCTCAAGCAAATAGGTTAGACATAATTTTTATTTCCTTTACACTTTTTAAAGTACTTCAGTTCTTATACAGGAAAACAATCACTCTAAATGGCAGGGCATATATCAGAAAATACTTTAGAAACAATGCCATACATTATTAAAATAAAACATTTACAAATATTTCCTCTTTTTCATATTCATTTAAATGCAGAGGGGAGAAAAACACAGCACACAGGTCCATGGGTTTCTAATAGTTTTTTAAACAATCTGTTGCTAAGTGCTTTTTCAGATGCTTAATACATTAATCTGCTTCATAGACAGGTCTTTCAGCTCTATACTTGTACACTATTCTTCTGGGTGAGATCAAGGAAACTGTGATGTTTTGATCCTCAAATTCCATCTGTAACCTCAGTTGATTTAGGCTGGCAATATAGTTAGTAATGATTATATATCACTCCCAACAGCAAAAAACCTCAAAGGTAGAGTATTTTCTTTTTGCCACCCCAGCTTACCATGTGACTTTTTTCCTCAATGCCTATCAGCAATATCTCACTTGAGTGTAATTTCCTAATACAGATTCCAGAAACAAATGAATAAATATGTCAATATTTTCACATATTTAATCTTATTAAGTATTTAACCATATGTTCTTATTTATTTTCATATACTCCCTGTGCCGGAGATTTATTAAACAGAATTACAAGTCTGTCCTGCTCATCTGTGCACTTTTAATGTACAGTAATGATTAACAACGCAGCAAACATATTTCTACCCCTAATTTGCTACATCGTATGACAACTACCTTCTGGTGCTAAACAGCTACCGAGGGCAATAATATTCTCTGCTGCAAATACCACACCTGAAATCTTTTATTCATTTCACAGAGCGGAATGACAGGAGCTCACATCAGTCAAATCCTCAAAGATCAGAAGACTTTGAAACTTGAAAAAAAATCCAGGTTTTATGTGAATACGAACTAGAACACTTAACTTCTTGAGTGGAGAAAGTTCAAAGTGATGGAAAGACTGAATAGATGTAAAAGATGGATACATTGTTCATTTTTTTCACGGTCCTTCAAGACATCGCTCCCACTCTTAGTGACTTCAATCATTTTCTGAGCTGTAAGCTCAAGCTCTGCTCCATCCCCCCAGTCCTGAGGCCATTCCCACCACCAGGACCTCCTTGCACTCCCAATATCAGCACTTGACCTCTTGACCTGTAGGTCTCTCTGTTGAGACTTTTACAGTTTCTCCCTCTGATCCCCAAGAAAAAAGCAACCTCTTCTTCCACACCTGTCCTCTGGATTCCCCCACTATATTCAAACAAAAACTAAATAACAGTGAAATTGAATATAGCTGTTGCCACCAGGAGGAAGTTACAGGTCACCAACATGTGGCTCCCAATAAAACCACACTACTGACCTCTGAAGAGGTGACAGTCCCAGCAGTATCTGTCCCAGTTTCTTCCTATGGCACCAGGGCTTTTCCCAGGGCTGCAAGTGATGGCTCCATGCTCCGCACCTTTTGATGCTGCATACATGAACCACAGACAGTGTTTTACTGGGAGGCCACACTCTGCTTTCCTTGGGTGATATTGTCATCACAAAAGGCACCTGAGCTACTCCCTCCTCCATCACCACATGGGAGCATGAAAAAATGCTCCTTCTCTGCATGCATAAGCACACTTCTCAGACACTGCACATCTCTTTAGAAAAAGGTGAACATTATGGCAATTCAAACTTAACTTAGTTACATTTTCAGAAGCATCAACTGCAGCAGGCACCTCAAGTCAATGGGTAAACCCTTTCTTTCCAGAAGTTTCTGGAATGCAACCTTAACAAGCTCTTCTGTAGTACAGCAAAGCAGCTGCATGTGGGAGAGGAAGACAACGAACAGGTCACCTCCTCAGATGTCTGCATAGCTATATAGTATTTACCTTCTAGGCATTTCCTCTGAGGAACTGCAGTGGAAAAACAGAACTGCTTGTGACAAAGTGACAGCTGTGGGGGACACTGAAGGCAAGGGACTATGGAGACAGAATAAGGACACCTTCATTGAAGTTCCCGGAAAAGAGGCTGCCATTGCACCTTTACTGATTCAGAAATGTTGTCTTGCATGCATTATGGAAATGTGCAGTTTATGAGGAAACAACTGGTTCAATACCATGGCATTCAAATGGTTGACCACAATTCAGGTCTCGTTGCAGGTGATCTAAGGGCTTCACTGTCACTGTATCAAGGTAACCTTGTTTTCTTGCAGGGAGCACAGCTTAGATCTAAAAGGCATCAAGCTTAATGCAGAACTATTTTTTTTAAATATATATATTTTATATGGATAGAAAGAGTTATTTCCTTTTATTAATCCAGGAAAACCTGAAGTATTTTTTTAGGAGTGTGCAAATCTGTTTTCATATAGTCTTGTCTTATCAGAGAAAGGAACTAAGAGATTAAACAGAAGTCATTAACTCATTTTACTATTAAGAATACAATCTCTTCAATAAGAATTAAACCATAAATTTAATTTGATAATCTATGACCCTTCTTTTTCCTCCCTGTAAGTATTAGCATCATTACTACAGAGAAAATTTTCACCTTTGGTTGGGATCAGCATTTTACTACAAAAATAATAATTTCTCAAGTGGGAAAGAAAGGTGTTTATAACTCATAATGTAGTAAGATTCAAGGCTGGAGACTTCTGTATATAATGGTCTTGACCTATTTTGTGATTGGAGAGTAGGATCGTCCATCAAAGGAGAACATAGAGAATCACAACTGCCAAACAAATAAACCTCAGGTATTTATATACTGCCATCGATTGCACTATCTCAGTGGCACCGTTGATGCCTGAACACAATTTTCTTAATTAAAAATGAGCTAAAAACCGAACTGAATGACAGATATTATTAAATCAAAACTTCAACATGCTTAGTTCCTACAGATGAGTGTCTGAGACCCTTCCAAGAAAACTTTCCTGCTTCCTGAAAACTGAGCTGTCTTGCTCAAGGCTGGATTTCTATCACGAGACAGAGAAAAAGGCCACCCGAACAGCTCTTGCTGATATTTGCAGTGTCAGTGTGCTGGTGTGCTCACACCTTCAGTAGCACTCTGCTAATATTCTCAGCTGGGAATAGGTAGGAACTTATGAGCCGTTTATAAAGAAGTGGAGCCAAGGAGCGGCCAAGTTTTCTCACGCACTTAGAGTTCACGAAAGCCTAAATTTTGTCACCAAATGCAGATGAAGCTGCCATCAGCATAATATTCCAAAATAGCAACAGCAAATGTGGACAAGCCTGTGAATATAGGGCTGGGAAGAGGACAAAGGAGGCTGGTCACAGATCTGAAATCTTCCCTTTACCTTACATATGCATTTTTCACAGTAAAACCAAGAAACACAGAAAAACCAAGTAGGTTTTTCCCTTTCCCTACTGGTCACAAAGTAACTAGAACAAATTATTTGGATATAGATGTGGTTAGATTTCATTAGAAAGTATTTCCCCACTTCCAATTTTTCTTTTTTTTCAATAAAATTTTTAAAGTAATATTTTATTCTGCACTATGTAGAGGACATAGCTAGACAGGGTAAGTAACTTCTCTACAAGAAGGGATAAAATACAAACTGCATTTTCTGCAAGGAAAACTTAAGCATAAGGATACTTATATAGAATTAAATAAATATTTTGCTGCTTCATAAGGAAAATAAAAAATAACTGGTAATACAAGCAAAGCTTGTTGCATAGTTGCTTATCATGGGAAAGTTTCCCACGCATGCAGCTATTTTCAAGGATTATTACTCATAGTCAATTGAAAGCAACAGGAATATTCCTGACTAAAAATACTTTTTTTCTTACTTATGTAAATCAATGCCTTGCTCATGATGGTGATGGCTGAGTGACAAACCTGAAGAGAATGAACAGAGCAAGGAGATCTTGGGAAGCTTTTCAACCACATTTTACTCCTGTCAACTTTCGTTAACTACTGGTCAATTAAGGCCTTTCAGCATTTAAGTATTTAGAGAGGGCGTCCCAAAAATCATTCAGAAGAATGACAAATACAATTAATATTTTGTGCTTGTTAGAAACTATTCTCAAATTATTAAATAACTTGAACACTTTTATCAGCAGTAATACTCAGAGACAGTACTGAACTACTTTGAGTGTCATCTAGACACTCAGTGTCACATATAGGCATATCTTTGTAGTAAGCTCCAAGGTAAAATCAGCAGATATGCATAGGTTTTGCAGGTTTGGAGGAGCAATCTCTCATTTGACTCTACCTGTTCTGCTTGGGAAGCATTTATGTTAGTACCTGTCCAATCCAGACAGACCTAAAATAAAATGCAGACATCAAAATTCCCAAACTGAGGAAGATTTAAATGGTATTCAGACCTCTGCACTCTGCTTCCTGGCACTGATCAGACACAAATCGCTGCTTGAAACACTGCATAGCTTGTGTAATGTTCTACTTCAAGTCCAGACTTGAGTTTTGCACATGAAATCCAAGACTACAGTCTCAAAAGTTATTTAACAAAATGGTTTAATAGGACAAACTAAACACAGAGTGCACTAGAGATACTAAGGTACTTGTTACTTCTCCATTCCTCCATTTTTTCCCCAAAGAATTGTCTACATATTTCCCCAGAAGCATTTGAGCATTTTGCATACTACGGGACTGTGAAAAATACGTCAAATATGTCAAATGGTTATTCTTGTTTCCTGACTGAATTAATTAATACTTCCCAATGCTCAAAAATACCTGAACAGCAAAACAGGGCAAGAATGTCAAGTGACGAACAGAGTTTTGTTTGATAAACTTCTCCATAATCTTTCTTTTTTATATATATTTTTTTTTGCGACAGCTTTTGATTGACTTTAAAAAAAAAAGGGGGGGGGACCAGTTATCTATTTGTCAAAGCATATATCTTACTTACTCTTTCTTAAGAATAATAATATCAGCTCTTTTCTGAAATGCTAATAATTGTTTCTGCTTACATAAAGAGCTCACAAAATTCTTTTGGGCTGTAGTATTTCTTTAAAGAAATAAAAGGCCTGTTAAACTGTTAACTTTTATGTTTCATCAAGAATTACAGCAGACATCAAAGTTAAAAGTACTTTATGTTATCCCTAGACTTCTAATGCAGCAAATTCAGTTTTATATAATTAAATTTAATACTGCAAAATGAAGCTTGTCAATCCACATTGCCATATTGAATTTTTAATAGTCATTCTCCAAATAAAGAAACATACTACACCATAAAAACAAAAAATAAAATTTTCTTATGGCTATAATGGTGATAATAGCTTATGGTTTAGATCATATTATCAAAGAGGCTAGTAAAATTGGACAGCTCCTCCAATCTCTGAACGACACAGCTTTTATGCTTTTTATTGATTTAAGGTTTAAATAAAATAAAATGAAAGAAGCGTACTAAAAGTTAATACAAGATAATGAAAACAGGGGCCAACACATTAATAAAAACTATACCTAAAAGACAGTTTGGACTTCTCAGAAATGATGGTGTTAAGAGCTACATTATTAGCAAAGTAAAAGGTATGAAGCTGCTGTGTAAATCCTGACAGAGCAGACAGATGGTCTAAAAAAACTTCTAGGTTTTATCTCACAGATAAAACCGATTTTTACTGATGAAGTGTGGTCCTGGAGCCTGCAAAGCTTTCAACCTCTGGAAACTCATAAGCTAAAGAATTCTTGTCCTGTGGAAAACTTTTCTTTGTACACATTTCAGGTGTCCCTTCTCATACCATTACAGTGAATTCTCACAAATGCGCAAAAATATTAACACACTTCGCCCCCCCAAGCACAAGGTGAAATCTCAAACCTTGAGAGTAATCAAGGTAAAGAGATTTTCTCTAGGCAGAGCAGGCATATATCTTCACCTCTGGGAATACAGAAAGTCTGGTTTGCAGTGAACAGCTTTTCCTACATCCACAAGACAAAATAAATTCCAAATACACTGGCAAAAAGTACTCAGGACATCATAGCTATTTCACCTGTACTGAGCATGTTATTCATCTCACATGAACTTTAAAGATTATGCTTGGTCTAAGCTAATTGTCCAGGCACTTCTGTAGGCAGTGGGAGAAAGAGACATCACCACACAGCAACTCATCCTGCTCTGTACAAATGTCTATCAGCAGTGTGGAATTAACAGAGATTTCCTTATTACCATAGGGACATATAAATTAGATTATATATCTAACTGATTAGATAGGTAAAGTGTAATGAATCCTACTGTGAACTGGTTGCAGTGACACAGAACTTTTGACAACCTTGATTTAAAGTGCTGGAAGGGCATGCATTGAGAGATGCAAAAATAATCCTCAGCCACTGTAATAGGTAATACAGATTAAACGCCTTCTACAACAGTGCACTGAAAATCAGTGACAGAATCCATCAGTTCAATGTTCCTCCTCCAGTGCTCTTATCACTGACAGCCCATGTAACATGTAACAGCCCTGCTACTTATTGCTTGTGCCTCCACATTTTCAAATCAGAAAATAGTAGGAATATTTCCATCTGTATTACAACTTAAACTTTACAGATAAGCAGGGTAAACAGGCCCTGCATCCATTTTTCTGAAATAATTCCCTGTAAAGTCATTTAAAATGAGACCCTGAAAAATTCTACTTTCTAGTAGAGCCAGAGGTGGCCTTTCCACTCAACAAGCTAAAAGGAACAAGAATAAATGTACAGTAACAACTCCACTCTGCTAATGAAACAATTTGTGTTACTTCCTTATTAAACAATCTAGTGCTGTTATATTATTATGCTATGAAAAAAATTCAGAAAATCAATTAATTTGTCACTGGAAAGTAATGTCGCTGCCCTGTCACTGTTGCTCTTGTTCCTGATAATAACCACTATTTATTTGTAAGCCCTTATGCTATTTCCTGAAGAAGTTTAATTAATTGCCTGAGACTCTTCAGCAGAAAAGCTCTTCTTTCTTAATTTTTTTTTCCCCTTTTTTAGAGAATGACTTTCAAATAACACTTTATTTCAATTGCAAATGAGTTCAAACTTACTGGACCCTTAAAGAATTCATAAATCTGAGTGTGCCCCAGTCAGGTTTAACTTGAATCTAAGCACTGAAGAGAGCTTTGCTGCACGATTTCAGGGCATGTCAGGACTCTTTTGCTGTACTGACATTTTGCAATGAGCTGTACTCCTAGCAGGTATCTTTTGTGACCCCATGCCTTTTCTTTTGTGTGTTCTGACATACAGTTCTAAGCAACTCCAGTATGCTCCACAGAGCACTGGCTGACAATTAGACCAGCAGGGACTTAATTTCAACAATGCTACACTGAGATTCCTACTTCATGCATTCAAAAGAGAGATATGGTAACATTTATGCAATCAGTTATGCATCAAACTGTTTACAAGCATACAAAATGTACTGGCTTTGCATAAAAATCTTCTATTTGTTCACTGTAAGCAGATAATGTACACGTATTCATGGTTCAAGTAGATGATTTCCCATAGCTGAAGCTCCTGAAATATTTCATAAAGGTCTTATTGTCAAAAGAGGGCTTTGAACTGGTAAAAAATTGAACGAGGAATATTACATGAATGCCAGTAAGTGTCCATGTGCTGGTTGGTGCTGACAAAGCTAAAAAAACCCAACCTGCTTTTGTTCAGAGATTATTTTTCTCTCTCTCATAGCAAACACATATCCATTATGAATTCCAGTCACATCTGGCGAAAAGCGGAGACCTTTCCCAGCTGCTCCTAAACCAATGTCCTAAGCTACCACAGTAGATGCTCTTAGTGGAGACATCAGCATATCATTCAAATTTTTGAAGGGCAGAGTGAAAAAGGGAACCTTAAGTAAGAGAGGTTACAAGTAAATTGAAAGAGAAAGATATTTTATTATTATATTTTTATCTCCTTTATTGCAATATTCCCATCCAGTCAACACAATGGGAATACAAATGGCTTTTAAGAAGGAGAGCTGTTTACATTTAATTTAAAACTCAGTCAAGTTATTGTGGCAAATGTTGCTGTGTATGCTCTTAACAATGTAAGATGATTAAACTTAACTAAGCCTATAGTGAAAGCTACAGCACAGGAAATAAAAACTACTTGGTATATCTAATAGATTTGCTATGAATAATTGCTATGAAATGTAATTATGTTTATTGTTTGTCATTGATATATTTGGATGGGAAAGAAACGTATAGAATTGCACCTTTGAGCAACTCTGTCATAAACCATCTCTGTTATATGTCACATCCTGTGTTAGAAAGAGAACTGCTCTGCATAGAAAACAAATACCGCATGAAGCAGGCATCTGTCAGGGCCCTGAACAGTTCTCTTATCATGCAATGTTGTTTTCCAGGCTTCCCCAGAAAGCAGAAAGTCCTTGCTAAGATTATTATTTTCCATTATTTTCCATACATTCTTCACAGAAGCATACTACTTAGGCAAGATTTAGGCTAGCAACTTAACCCTTCAGGAAACACCAGAAAGTTTGAGAATACACTTATTTTAAAATCAGTATCAAGTACTGCCAGCCTTTCCTGCAGAGTTCTGGGCGCTCTCCTCTCCACTGGGGGCTGACTGGCAGGGAGCTATTACTGGCGAGTCACTCAGCAGGCTTCCGTGTCACACCACAGCACCTGCACGCAGCTGTTAACACCCCTGTTTTCTTCCTTAGATGTTGTATGCTTGTAGATAAAAATTGAGAGATTCATTCCTTGTTGAAATTTATAGCCAAATACCGAGTATATAAAAACAACTGAAATGTATAACTTTATAAATTGGGAATTTATTTGTGGTGAACAATTTTGCCAGAATATCTTCCCAAAAAAATTCATTTCATTCTGAAATCCCATAGGTCTATTGTTAGGAGATATTTTTCAGCAGAATTACTTTCCAGTATGATTCAAACCAAACTGCACAAACATCTTAGCTGTCCACGTGCTTGTCAGAGTCACTGACTCTCCCCCACTGGGTGAAGTAACTGGGGAGTGACTTCTTGCCAGGTTTCTTTTTTTTTTTTAAAGGCTGACATTTATGGCAATTTAGTCATAAATACTGCACCACATATCACACTGAAATAATATAGCTATCCCAAATCTCTCCTTATTTAATGGAGTACAGAGAATATAGCTGAAATGTTTGACCTGAAAGTAGGAGTTTATGCTGTGGTCTTGAAGCAGTTATCACTTAAATCATAGATGAATTATGTAGTTCTTTTAGTGGGATGGCTATTTCTAGTTGAGAACCCACCGATTGCTCTCAATATTTTACTCTCTCCATCTATGTTATTTAATAGAAACTTACTTTTTGTGCTTGTCTGTCTTTGTAATTCTTGTCTTTTGAATTGTATAAGGATTATGAATTCCATTAAGAAAACTTCTAAGCCCTTTCACAATATCAGCAGGCCAAGAGCTATCTATCATCTCTCTTTGTGAAAGAAGGGGGAAGGAATATCTGCATCTCTAATACAAACAAAATGCAAAGAACTTCTGGTTTGTAAAGCTTAGGTGAGACTCTACACGTGATGTACAGCCACATGCATAGATCTGAGACAAGGTCAATTTTCACATTCATTTTGGTTTCAGATCATTTGCACTGGGGAGGATATAGTTTACTGTCTTGTAGGTCTATAATTTTCCTCTTCATTTCTTCTCCCATTCTTGATTCACTTTCCTGGTAACTTTTGACAATTTCTTTCACAGAGGTGACAGTGCAGATCTGTAGTTGTTGCAAGAATTTGATAGTAATTTATATCAGCCTAGTATCTAGTCCAAAATAGCATAAACAATATAACTCCAAATACTCCAACTAGTGATACAAAACAGAGAAGTTTTGGTCAAAATATTAATTGTTTATATTTTGTTTAGGTTACTTGGGTTTCTTGGGGTGTTTTAGTTTGGGGTTTTTTTGTGGGTTTTTTTTGGTTTGGTTTGGTTTGGTTTGGTTTGGTTTGGTTTTTTGTTTGTTTGTTTGGTTGGTTTGTCTTGTGTTTTTTTTTTTTTCATTTTGTTCAAAGCTTTTTAATTTTTTTTTTTTTATCATTAGGAATCTGATGATTAATTTTCTCATGTTCCACTTCATAGGTTACTGCTTATATATGGGAAAGACACATGGAAAGCCCACTTTGATAAGAATTCATCTCTGGCTATGAAGACAAAATGTGTAGGTCCTTTGAGATTCTCAGTCAAAATCTACTACTCAATATCCAGATCTAGAGCAATCCCATCCCTGATAAAGGAGCATGTCTAATTTACACCAATGCATATTCAAGCAAGTATTCTTCTAAACTTCCCATTTTATGCAAATTATTTATTTATGCTTTACAGTAGGTGAATTTCTTCCTCTTATATTTTTTAAAGAAATATTTGAGTAATGGTAAATTCTGAACTAATTTATTCTGTTAAGAAAGTTTCTCTGAGCATATTCTCTCTAGAGCCATTTGTAAAAATTTATTTACTATATGCCCCAGGCTTGATCAGCTAAGAGACATCATTTTTTGGGGTTTTAACTGTCTTAATTTTGGAAGCCAAGTGGAATAGTTTAGTGTAATTAGCACAAAGAGAAAACCCCAAAACCTGAAGCAAACGAGAAAACCCCAAAACCTGAAGCAAACAAGAAAACAGGTTTTACTTTACTGCATGGTTTATTCTTCTTTATTTGTGCTTCATTTTCTTGTCACCAAATAAAAAGGAAAACACTCTTTTAAATTAATTTTTCAAATACTCCTATAGCTCAGGTATGCGTACAAACCTCCTAAAAAACCCTATATCTGACACTGTCACTTTTATGCAGAAGTCATCTTGCGTATGTGTGCACTTACCGAAAGAACCACAGGGACTGGTCTGCACGATAGGGGACAATTGGCAGGTTGTTCTTTATTCCAAATCTTGTTTATTTCTTTATGATAATAGAATGGAATTTTTTTTCTAAATAACTTTTAAAATACTGCCTCTAATTTGAAACTCTTCATATTTTTTTTTCCTTCCTGAGAAGGAAGTAATTTCAAGAATTTCACCCATTTCTTGGTGGTTTGGTTTTTCGTTTTGGTTTGTTGTTGTTGGCATCATTATTATTATCATCGCCATTATTATTCTTATTATTGTTTTTATGGCTATTTTCTTGCTCTTGTTTCACAACCTGAGACTCTGACTCTGAAGCATCCCTTACTCTGCTCCACCAATACCCACACTGAAGGATTTCAGGAAAATAAGTCTTACATAGCAGACCGCAAAAAGGAGCAAAGGTTCCTGAAGGATCCTTTCCACAGACTTGCACCTCAATTGACTGTGCATGTCCCTAACTCTCAAAGGTTAGTAGTGTTTTCACTTCCTCCACTTGGAGGTTATTGAATGGGCTTCCCATCATGCAATGAGCAGAAAACATTTCAGGCACTACCACATCTGCTGTCTCCTACGTTTATCCACAAAAATGAGATTGTAGCAGAGATACCAAAAATTTACACTGCTTGGGTCTGCTTATGAGACATAGCTGGTTTATTTTCAATTGCATGTGTTTGTGCCATATCTGTCAGCTTTCATATCTCTAAAAACTCTCAGCCTAGCAGGCAGCTCTTCACATGCTCTTACAAAGCCTGGCTTTCTGACTACTGCTATCTGACACAAGCCTTGAGTGAAACACGTTGGAGATGTGTTTCTATAAACTAGGTATGACATATGTTGCTGCCAGAAAGATACCACTAGTATAAGCAGATCATTTATTCTCCTGCATTCACATAAAACCAGCTACTCCATCCCATATGTGTCATTCTCCCACTAGGCAAGGCATTCATTTCAGAGGCAGTCACCTCAAATATTTTGGAGTTCTCCACTCACTGCTTCTCAGTTTTTTTGCAAGGTTGTTCAGTTTGCATGGAAGGTGTACAGCATGAAACAAAAATTTATCGATTAAAAAAAAAAAAAAAANCCTGTGATCCCAGAAACAGCAGAATTAACAAGAGAGATAGGAATTTGGTCAGTATTCATGCTGTGGTTTCTGAAGACTGACACTGAGCTGACCACCACAAGAATAAGAACGAGCTAAAAAATTCCTTGTAAAGTATAGATGCCAGTGAAAAGGGTAAAAGGTTATGCTATTATGAAGGAGGGAAAGATGCAGGGAGATTAAAAAACTTTTCTAAAACATGTATTTTCTCTAAAATTCTCACAGAATAATATTATTTTTAATCTTGCCATAGCAAATTATTCAAATTTAATTTAATAAAAGCTATAACTCAGATAAGTCAAAAGATGAACACCATTGTTTAATTTTCCTTCCTCTTCTTATTCATCTCTGAACCTCTGTGCTTGAATAAAAATGAAGACAAGGTCCTACTCATCTCTCATTTTATTTTTGCCAAACCTTACCTGAACCAATAGGGCTTTACAAAGTACAAACCTAGCCTCCTACACCGAACTGCAGCAATTTCACTTCACTTAAAATGGATGGAGTGAAAAACTTTCACAGCTCAGTTCTTTGCAAGCTTCTGGACTGCAATGAGCCTTTACACTGGGCCTTAATTAAGCTTGTGTGTGATGGAATAGGCGTCCCGTCACTGAAGGAGTGGGACACTACATTGCAGGCATTTTGCAAAACCTGCAGCACAACACCAACACCACTTCAATTCCTCCCACGAACCCAGGTGTTTTGGACAGACCAGCCTGTCACAATGTACTTGTGAAGGATGCTCTCAAGGGGTTACTTGAGGTCATTGTTGAACCTGCAGAGGAAAAAAGAGCTGTGCATCATTTAGCGTTGGTACTGAGATAAATAAAGAACGCAGAATAATCTTTTTAACAAAACTCTCACACCAGAAGCCAGACTGACTTATGTCCTATCATTAATGGGCTCAATTTATTTCAAGCATTCTTATAAACTGCCATGAATATTAAATGGCAGTGAACATTTGCCATTAAACCTGCAGAAACTAGTGTTTGCTTTGAACTCAGGAATGTTAACCACCATCATACTAATGTAGTCTTTTTGACCTACTAGGTGATTTTACATTTTCTTTGGAAACAAAATAACATATTATGCTTATAATCTCCTAAACCTGACTGCCTCTTCATGTATTTTTTGTACCAAGTATAGACATTTTCAATGTTGAAAAAATTATTGGATTAAAAATTAACCATTCCTGGGGAAAGTAAGGGAATCAAAACAAATTGATGATAATGGATATTTTAATTCTTTCCAACTCCAGAAGCAATGAAAAAAAGATTTAATATTGGCGGATTCTGGCTTTCTCATTCTGCTGTATATTAACTCATTTCAACTACATTAATGGAAGATAAAACTTCAAGCTTTGTTTACACATGAGCAAACAGTAATGCTGAACTTCATACCAGAAAAGACAATACGATTGTGAATGACATCCTCTCACAAATTGAAGCAATCAAGATATTTGTGAGCTAGAGGCACAACCCTCTAATGGAGTAATAAACTCCTCCATCTGAAAAGAATATATTTAAGGCAATTCAAACTTAAAACATAACTATTAGTCCCAAGACTAACAGTCATCAAGAAGAACTGAAAAATGCATTCCATTGACCAAAACACTTAAATGCCCCTTTGCATGGATCTGTGAGTCTGTGTGTATAGTTACATAAAGAAACACACACACATAGAGATTTTTTCCCAGTTTTTTGTAGAGAAAGACATGTCTATAATGCACGTATACACGTGCATATATGAGGATGAAACATTTAAAAATGTATTCAGCTTGCTGCAGAATCACCAGATTTTAAAGTGTTTGTCAATGCATTACTGATTTGCAAGGAGCACAGACACTTATCCTGTCACTGAAAACAATAAATATGTTCTTGTAGCTAAAGTTGCTTAGTATTGTGGTTTGGGGACAGATTGCATTATTTACTTCCCTTGATACTGCACTTATCTGGCTCATGCAGTAGTCACATAAGGCTAAACATTAAAATCCTGGAGATCCCAAATGAGATAGCTAAGTACATTTGTGTGCCTTCAAAGCCCCAGTTTAGTCATTCAGTTTCCACGCTTTTCCCAGAGGTTAGGTGTGCGTGGTTAGCTTCCTTTCAAACCCCATTTTTGTGGGAAAAAAAAGACTTCTTAAGTTGTTAGTGATACAGTGTAGCAGTAGTATTACTGCTACAACAATAAAAGGAGTAATTCACACTTTCTAGATCTTAAAACAAGCATCTCACAGTATATGCCCCATGATTAATAGTTCATCTCATAGCGACTTTGCCCACACAGGTGCCTCCAGGGTAGGAACCTCTACCCACCGAAATCTCAGCTCTCCTCATTTGCAATTTTGTTGCCATTGAAGTGAATCACCTTCTAAGCTAGCCTCCACGGTTCAATTGAAGTTTCCTGCCTGCTGCCTGTATATGATCCTGGGAGCCATATACAGAATCCAGAAAACATCTCCATTAGACAACAGAACAGTGGAAACTTCTGGATGCTCAAACTGACCAGAAGATTTATAGTTATATTTTGTGCATGCTTCTGTTTTAAGTACATTATATGAATTTCCTTAATATTTTCTCAGAAATGCAGGGAGACAGGGTGTGATAGGCAAAGTTTAACTATGTGATAATTAAATGTCATCTGTCAACTATATGACAATACTTCATTCCATGCAGAAGGTATTCTACTCCTTCTCACATTGTCACACTTTTAAAGCTATTATCACACCCATAAACACACACGAAAATTCTTCAATTTTGCAAATATCATCCAATCTAGCGTAATACTCCCTGTATGGAAAATAAGAACAAGAGACCCAAGGAAATACTGATTTAGGCCACAAACCTCAAGAACACATACAGGAAAAAGGCATGTGGGTTTTACTAACAACTTAATTCAATGCCCTCCGTCTGTTCAAAACAGATTCATTAAACCACCTTTGCGTGATCTCTTTAGAAAATGGCATGGAAGACCACCAATTTGACAGATGTCATGGAGAATAGATGTTTTCCATGTGTACTATTTCAGTACTGTAAGCTTTGAAAAAAAAAAGGAAAAGTGTACAGTGGAAGAAAATACACAAGAAAATCTAGGCATGAAAAAAAATCATTATAAGTTAAAGCATGAAGACATCCAGTGAGTCAGGTGTATCAAGAAAGCAGAGTGAAAACAGCCAGAACATATCTCCTTCTGACCATTAGCCTTCTGCCCTCCCCTCTTTCCCAGCCTTCAATACTCCATTTACAGTGAATCAAGGAGAAGCTGAGTGTAGTCTATCTAGGAGGAAACGAGAGAAAATTATTCAGTAGTCAGAGAACAAAATATATGTGAGCGACCTGGATGGCCAGACCTCCAACTGCTAACCCCAAGAACTGCAATCCCAGTGAAATATGTCAGAACAACTGAAAAGGCATAGAGGGAAAAAAAACCACTAAAGTTGTTTTATTTGTAACCTTTTGTTTTCAGCCCTTTATCTTCATGTAAGCAAAACAATCCGTATGTTTTATTATTCAAACTGTGTCTTGCCAGCGACTGTGGTGAAACCAGCAAACTTTGGATGTGCTGACCCCTTGGCAGCAGGGGATGATCACAGAGTGCTATGGGCAAAGAGACTGAGCTGTGCTCCAGGATGAGCTAAGGGTACACCCTGCTAGGCTATAAGGGGGAGTGCTGGTCCTTGTGCTTCTTAGGAGTGCACTCAGGCACGCATGAACATGTAGTTCTTGCCTAAGAGGGGAAGACACCAAAGGTCTGGGTAAGAATTTGCACCGAGGTCTTAAAATGACATTGAAAGTCAGCTGTGAGCCAGTGCAGAAAACAATACTGAGTGCATCAGGACATGTTGGCAAAAGTGGACTTAGGCTTTTTCAGAAACTTGCACTGCACTTACATAGATATGCATTCTTTATGACTTCTAGAATTCATCTTTTGGGGACTAGTTCAATATTTGCAGTTTATCTGGATCCTCCACAGTATTTTCTGATATAGGATCAGTAAAATGCTAGTCTTTTAATCCATTCTGAGGAGAGAAACAAGAAAAATAAATCCTCCAAGTCTCTGCAAGTCTACATATATAGAAACCTATGCACATTTTACATCTTTCCTTGGTGCCAAGTTTTTATGTTTTAATGTCTTCATTAGGATCTGACTTCATAGTGAAGTTTATGTAATTACTGAATAAAGACAAAAAAAAAAAAGTCTCTAGATTGGTCTGGGTGATTCCATTTCATGCCATCTGAAGGAGAAAATTTCACTCAGGATTTCTTGCCAGTGAGAACAAATTCAATTCAGCATTTCTCAAAATATCATCAATAGCAAATTATCAGCCTGTGAGGATGCAGTAGCTGGCTCTGTTTTGACACATCAGCTTGCACTTCCATTTGGAAAATGATGCAGTGAAATAAATGAATGAATATCATAATATGTCCCTTTTTTATGACTATTTTAATGTCATCTCTTTCTTTATGGGTTGTTCAGTTAACAAAGATAAGAAACAAGGCTAAGTGGCAGGATAATTTTCAAGCCTGTTAGAAAACAAGCAGCCTTGTTCTGTAGGCACCTGCACCCTGCACAGCTGGACTGACTGCAGTTGAGGCTTTTCTCCTGTCTATAGCCACCACCCATCACAGACACCATTCATTGCCAATGCAACCCTGGTTATTTCTTCCTTCTCATAATGAACTCCATCAAAATATTAATGTGTATTTTCCATATTAATGGTTTTTTATTATTTTCAGGGTTTGTCTTTGATATGTAAGGCTGCACTAGAAGTGCAAAATTGTCACTGGTTGACATGGACAGGGTTAATGCTGCCTGCCTTGGTCTCTGTGTCCATTTATATAATGCAGAGAAGTGCCTCCTGGGGATGCCTTGTCATGTCTCAGCTCTTAGCAAAGGCCAGATGCCAGCTGCAACCTTCACTTACTCATGTTTTTAGAATTGTTTGCAATTATATTAAAGAACTCTGCTTAGCATTAGCTCTTTATAAAGACTGCACACAATGGATAACTATGGAAATGGTAATGTCAGAAACTAATCATGCTTCCTCAGATCCAGGAGATCCCATCACACAAGGCTGTTGAATTTGCCCATAAACTGAAGACTAACTTAAGGTACTTTTTAAATAGCTGGGGTTTGGCTTTGTGGAAGAAATACATATATTATATAAATAATCTAAAGACATGTGAAGATAGAAAAGATAAACTTTTAAAAATTTATGCTAATAATAATACATTACAGAATACAGTGTTTATATAGATGACATGACTGCCAGTCACAAAAAGTTCATACTGTAAAATGTACATAGATATTATTAGAGCTCCTCTTTTAGATTACCTACTAGTGCAGTACACTACACTAATCTAATAAAATTTTTATGAATTAATCAGAGGTGAACACAAGTAATTATCCTTGCAAGTCACACATTAAACTATTTTTATAAGAATTAATCAAAAAGATGACTTCACACAATTTAAAAGTTAGATTCACATAAATATCTAAGTGCCTGATCCAAGTTTTAGTAAAGATATCCGAAACTCTCAGTGGGAGGTTAACTCCTAAAAGCACAGAGCTAAACTTTAGCTGACAGGTCACTATGGTGCACAGGACCAGATTCAAAGTATATACAAGTCAGTGAAATAATTCCTGTTGATTTTACTGAGCTGTAGGCTTGATACAGATGAGGATGTCCACTTGGATATGGAGATTTTCTTATGAGAAAAAGGGATCCTTCAATTGACACAAGGCCAGCACCATTGCTGGCCTCCTTCCAGTTTGGGGATCCTGCCTGGGGCCACTGAGGCAGCTGCTGATTCTGTACTGGTCCCTCCTTAGATGGAAAAGGAGGCACATGTCCCCTCTCTCTGCCTTCCTTCTCTGCATTTTTATCATAGATCTGGAGAAAAGGATCTCCCTATATTTCTACTTCTGATACTGAGCTGTGAACCTGCAGGAGCCTTCTACTGAGCAGACAGAAAATGGGAAGGCATTGAACTACCAAAACAAAGCTAGCATGCAAAATTCACATAGTAATCAAGTGTATAAGAGGTTAAGTATGTGTTTGTATGTGTATACATGCACAATACTGAAGATTTTTATCAGCTGATGCTATTCAGCTCTTTATTCCCATATCTGATTTGATAGCTGAGTCCTGAGAGAAAAGTCCAACCTCATCCCATGGCATGGTTCACCTCATTGCGGAGCTGTGTGCAGCCTTCCCTCCCGAATCAGCTTTGGAATGCACATAGCATCTGGAACTGCTCTCAGCCAGAGTCAGGAGCACCACCATGTGGCACCTGGGAAATAAGAATTAAAAGCGGCTGCAACCCAAACAGCAACTGCAGGGACACAGATAATGCTGGGGAGGCAAAATTATTATGAAAAGGCCCAAAGTTTTTTTAAGGTAACAGCACCTATTTGCCTTTTATAGTTAAAAAAAAAAAAA
>VZTG01010149.1:821674-939065 GCA_013397845.1 Melanocharis versteri
AAAAAAAAATCTAAGAATGCAGGTAACCAGCTAGCAGGTGATACAGTGTGTAGCATGTGTAGGTGTGGAACCAAGGAGGGAAGATGATGTATGGGTTTTTTGGTCTCTCTTAAAAAAAAAAATTTTGTGATCCTCTGGAGATGAAGATTTAGTTTGTTATAGTCTCATTTTGCAAAACGTTGACCAAAACACTGCTAAATTTGGCTTCCAAAGCTTCCATGACAAAATTCTGTCTGTCACAAGAACACAGCACGCTGTCATCTGGAGGTAAGTGTTCATCCCTGGGACATGCTGAACAAGGTACCACTGCCAGATGAACTTTGTGTGGACAGCTACCTAAGGAAAGCTCTAATATATAACACCGTTTTTCTACTTGCAGGAAAAAGCCCATCCTTTCAAAGTGCATGACTTTTAATTTTGATTAACAGCAAAAAGAGAAAAGAAAATAGAAAGCTGAGCCACAGCTAAACTTTTGTGTCAGAGAGGACAGCACTGGAATGATCCACAAGGTGCTGCGCTGCTGCAAAACAGCCATTTTCCATAAAACACAGTCAAGGGACCCCTAGGAAGTGCAAGAAACAAATTGCATTAATTAAGCATGCGTGGCTAGATACACCATAGGTGTGTAACAACAACTTTTCTCTGAATTCCTGCTTCTTCACCTCTACCTTCTCCACCTCTGTTCCCTCCAAAATTGTGAAGATGGTACAGTGTGATTCTTTGGCTAATTTGCTTTTACTGTCTTTTTTCCTATATTTCTACTTCTCCTTTGGGTAAAAGGTATTCTATATGTCCTACAGATGTTTGTTATAAAGTGACACTATTTAGACAGCATCTGGAGGCTGCAGAAGGAGAGAGTATAGCAACTGGTCCTTTGGATAACAAGTTTCTCCCATTCTGCATCATCAAAAATGAATAGGATGGCTGAGCAGTATTGAACTCCTGCCAGCCTCCATTGAACTCTCCTTCAATTTTAAAACAATCACCTTTGTGCTCCATCTCATTCCCCTTTCTAGCATCTCAGAAACATCTGCAACCTGTTCTATTGCTGTTTTCCAAATCTCCTTAGAGCACTGCCTTTTCCGATGCCTGTATAACACAAAGACAGTCAAACTTCTGCTGTGCTGAGGGTCCTGACTATCATCTAAACTAACACGGTCACTTGCATTTCCCATCTGCCTGCATCTGCCAGTTGTACCTTACACTCAAATGAAATCTCAGAGTGATGACCATTTTTTATTCTTATTCTGCATTTGGACAACTTCTCTAGCTAACAATAAGATGCTGCAGAGATACAATATCTTGGTATGTGAAGTGTCACATATCCAGCTTGTTGGGAGAACAAGACAGGATAGAGTTAAACCATTATTTCTTTTTAAGACATGTAGGCAGAAATATAATGCAAGAAATTAGTTCCAAAGATGTAGAACTAAAAGAAATTTTGTACCTCTAAAAATGGTTTATAATATGATAAGAAATATTCAGTCTTCCTATATTTTCTAAATGTAAGGAGAACAAAACAATCGACATAACTAAACCCAGTGTTTTAAACAACCAAAATCCTGTATTTCCCAAACCAAATTTTGTAGTATAAGACTGTGCTACTCAAATGCTGAATTCTACCCTTCATTCAGGCTACTTGTAAATTTTACTGAAAACTGGCCCAGGTCCCAGCTATATGACATACTCCTGGGAGACCCTGTATTTCCTATCTTTCTCCCATGTTCGTGAGATGTTAAGGTGAGTTTCATTAAGGAAACCAGGCCCCAATACTGGGAGACAGCTATGATATATCATTACTGGTCCCAACATTAACAGACCAGTGCATTTTCTTCCTTTGTGGTCAGCCAGACCATCAACAGGCAGACAGGACTGACGTCCTTCTCTAGGAGACTAATGTCTCCAAGCAGGAGTCTACCTTCCAGCAAGTAAAAGAAATCTTGTTCTCTGGTGAAAATACATATCTCAGTTTGTAAAAACAACAAAATGCCTTAGGCACCTTTTACACTGTAAATACTACAGAGTTAATGCAAAAAATTCTGATGGCTGAAAAAAAAAAGAGAGAGAAGAAAGCCTTCAAATAAAGCTGCAAGGAAAGAGTTCCAGTGGAAATAAGATATATTCTCCTGTAGAACAGAATTGCTGTGTAGGCGTGCCTATATGCATGCTTTACTACACTAGAAACTGCATGTAAAAAGTTGACTGGTTTTCAAATTATGTTCTCCAAAGACATAGATTTTGATAAAATTTAAGTAGGTCTATTTAGTTTTTCACTTTCACAATGTGCCAAATAGAAGTACTGTGTCCAAAGTACCAGAATCTGGTCTGAATATATCAGTGTAAGTCAAAAAAAACGCCAGACCAGGTCAGAAACTCAAAATAGGAATCATAGATTGTGTCCAGGAAACATCTTTATGGTTACTGTTTACAATAGTTAAATATCCGAGTGATTATTTGAATTCTGGTTATCTGAGACATCAGTTTAGATCTTGACTACTTTCTACTGTACACTCATAAAAATACCCACTCCGAATCAGTCTCTGGTCCAAGAAGAAAAAGAGAGAGCATCAGTGAAGTTGTTGCTGGAGGTGTGCCAGCACTTCCAGACACTGCAGAGCTGAGAGTCAACCCCAGGACATTTAGTGGAGGTTCTGGCTAAATGACTGCTGCTCCAGTCTGACACCTGCAGCTTTGTACCACTACAACTTTCTGTTTATCATTGAAAATCACAGAAAACCAGAATTTCTCAAGAGATTTCTGGCATTACAGCCAAAACCAGGACTTCAGGAGCTGGGTTTTTTCTCATCTTTCAAGTATACATAGAATCATAGAATTATTTGGGTTGCAAGGGGCCTCAAGGATCATTTAGTCCTGAACCCCCCTTATTTTGATATTTTTTCTTTCAAGACCAGCTTGCTTTTGGAAGTACAGAGGTTTGCAGCAATAACAAATAACCAGAAGAATATCAGCTAACAGAATACTTCTGACCCTTCAGAATTGTTTGATTCAGGAGTTTAATGCAAGGCACTATGGAAACTCTCCTGCCTGTACACTCATGACAAACATGTTGATCACAGCTCAAAATGTTTTCCTGCATGGCTGTATTGCCTTCACTAAACTGGTCTCACCAGTGTCCTGAAGCCTCCCATATCAGCCAAACATTTAGCTGCTGCTCTTTACCCTTTCCACGGTATTGCAAGTGTCAGAAAGATAATGATTTGACATATATACATATATATATATGTATATGTATATGTATATATATATTTATAACCTACTGCATCTATTTTTATGTCTTCAGGGAAATATTTCTTCTGTGTGCATATGGAAGAGGGTGGTAGGTTCTCTTTCCCACATGGAAGTTCCTTTCTTCTCTACCTTTCTCCCTGAACAGTGAATCCTGGTAATATGAACAATTAAAAAGATAATATGAACATACAGAATTTTCTAATTACTGTGCTGCTGAACTTATTAAAATAATAATATACTTTATTTATGTAGCACCTGTCTGTGAAAACACCCCAAGCACTTTAAATACAGAGCAAAACTCATGATAAAAATAAGCATGCACAAGAGAAAAACAGAAATTATAAACATAATTCAAAATATGAAATACAACCAGTGTACCTTAAAAACTGCATTGTGATTAAAATAACCCTATGAAGCTAACTCCTTAAAAGAGCCTTTTTCAACCAACTTTTCAGTCCCAGGAGTAAACCTCATCCAACACGCCAAAGCTACAAGAACAAAGATACAGACACTCTTGTCAGCTTCTGCAGTGTTAAAGCAACACATTTTTAAGCTCTCAGAGGATAAGACCCTGTGATTGTTATTTACATTACCTTAGTGCCTTGGAAGTTGAGGGCAGCCAGGATCAGATCTCCATTAAACATTGTGTGCGTGTAACACGTGGTGAGAGCCACAGCACAAGGCCCATGCTGGGAGGGGAGCCATTCCTGCCATCCCCCATGAGCCTTTCACCTGAGCTGTGGCATCCCACACCATCACATCCAGAGGTCTTTCCCCAGGGGAACCTCCTATGCCAGTCAGAAATGGCCACTGCAACGAGTACAAAGTGACAGGTAACTTGCAAATCACGTAAAGACGGGAGGGAAGGGAAACCAGAGAGAGAGAAGGTTAGTTTCATAATTTCAGTTTCCAAGGCACTACCAGACAGAAACAAAACTGAGAATTCCTGTGAGTAAGCCTAAATCTCTATTCCTTGGACTTGACAAGAGCCATGACAACTGACTGCAAATATGAGCACAACCTGAGAATCAAGTTGCTACTAAACCACTTGACCCACATGGAAGATCTAATGCGATGAATAATTAAACTGATAGCAAAAAAAGGGAATCAAGCAGTTAATCCAGAGCAGAGTCTCGTATCACCTTCTCGGGTTGCATAATATTAATTACATGATGCTATGAATATATTCTATAATAATTGCTGCATTTTGGACAAGCTGGCCAAATACTCAAGTAGCTCAACAAAACCATGTTGCTAGAGTCTGGAGTTAAGGTCAAGCTACTGAGCATCTAATAAATATATAATACAGTAAGTCAGGGCCAAGCAGTCTTCCTGAGAGGAAAAGCCCCAGACATGGACATTAAGTTCAATGAGATCAAGTTTTGGTGCTTTTGAAAACACCACTACTTTTTTCTCTATGTTCTTCATAACATCATCTCCTACTCAAGAAATAGCCTGTATTTCTCCTGTAGGTTGGATAGCAGAGGTTCTGCCGTGGAGAAAATCACTTGGAGGCCAGCAGCCTATGCGGGAGGTGCCTGCTTTGCTCAGCTCCATTGCCAAGCCAGGCAGGTGTGTAAGAACACAGATTGCTGAACATCTCTTGTAAAAATTCCCTTAAAATATAACTGGGCACATTAATTATTGATGCATTAAATAGAGATGGGCTTCCAAATACACCATCACACCCAAAGCAAAATAATTTCTATTTATACCTCAAATATGTATCCTTGTGTATGTTACTGCCCTATACAGAGAATCATACTGAAAATTAATTCCTTAACATTCCTTCCACAGCCTTTCTATTAGCCAGACCCGTCACCTAGATTTTGACAACACAAGTGAACAGATCTGTAACACGGCACTCCTGCTCCAGTTGCAGAGATCATGAGAGGAACATTGCTGCCTTTTATTGGCCGCATCAGGGACCAAATTTTAGTAAGACTTCTTTAAATGGCAACACTGAGAAAAAAAAAATATAAGTGCATTGATGCTCTCAGTGACCCCCTATCATCTTTGCCCATAACCAGTGCAGGGGCCCATGAGAAGTCCCTGATAGATCTAGGCATCTCCAACCTGCTTGGATGAGAAACACTCCAAAAGAGCCAAGCTGACAGCAGAACCACCCAGAAGAGGCAGCGCTGGCTGGTGACCCACCATACCAGAGGCTGCTCTTATCTGGATATACTGACAATGGCTCTTCTGGTCCTCTGCGATAAGAAAGTCATTACTGAGTGACAAGAAGAGTCTGAAACATGACTGAAGCTGGCTGAAATTCTTGGTATAAATCAATGCTCCTCGTATACAAACACGAATCTGGAAACACAGAAAGACACAGCTATTTCACCAGTTTTGCAGCTTTCAAGTCACTGCCTCTGACTGAAACAAAGTTCATAAAATTATTTTAATGGTCAATATCTACATATTATATCTTCACTGACCTTTAATTTTTCAAAACCAAGACTTTTCAGGAACAATAACAATTTTGTAATCTTTCGGCAGCAACAGCTCCTTACTATTTATTGTACCACAGCAACTTTTAGGCATGAGGCAATTCAGTCTCAGACAACTATGAAAAGATGCATTAAAAGCTAGAGATAAATATATGCAGGGCATATGTATCTCCAGTTATGCTCAGCAATCCTTATAGCACATTTGCAGAGGTGGTCACATCACTTAATCTAAGGCATGTAACATGGGAGCCTTGCACAGAGATACAGTTGCCCAGGGAATCACACACAAGAATGCCCTAGCAGAGCACACAGATGGAAGACAACTGTGTAATAAGGCCAAATTCTTGAATTTCATCCATTAATTTGGCCCATCTTCTTTAAATCCAATGCAAATCACTGTGTATCTGAGAGGCAAAGACTGTTCAAAGATAAAGTAATAACAAGATATAAACTCCATCTGCTTTATCAACTTTGTTAGCAATGCATGAACCTGGGTCAGAATGACCTACATTGCCCTGAAGTGGGGTGGAAAGCACAACAGAGGATAGTCACAAGGAACATCATCTTGCCCCAGAAGAGCTGAACTAAGGGCTGAATATCATCCTTCTAACATTATCTCTGTGGCAGAGGGGAGGGACTGTGTCTCTCTCCCACTTACCCTAGGAACAAGATGTTATAGCAGTGGTAACTTTTTAATCAATTCCTCACAAGACTCCTTTCCATCATTTGAAGGTGATGGCATATATCTGCCCTATACTGATGAGACAAAGATATGTGCAGCACTTTCTCCAAATTTAAGGGTGCAATTGCATGAGTCATTTGGTTTTGTGCTGGGTAGAGTCAATTTCCTTCCCAGTACCTGGTATGGGAGCATGTTTTGCTTTTGTGCTGGAAATGCTGTTGATAATTCAAAGATGTTTTCCTTACTGCTGAGCAGCGAGAACTCCTTACACAGAGTGAAGACCTTTTCTCTCTCTCACCCCACCCCACCGGCAAAGAGGCTGGGGTGGTACAGGAGAGTGGGAGATGACACAGCAGGGACAGCTGAGCCCAGCTGATCCAAGGGACATTCCATACCATATGGAATTATGCTCAGCATATATAGCTAGGGAAAGAAGAAGGAAGGAGGGACATTTGGAGTGATAGTGTTTGTCTTGCCAAGTCACTGTTGCAGGTAAAGGAGCTGTGCTTTCCCAGCAATGACTGAACACCCACCTGGCCATGGGAAGGGGTGAATGAATTCTTTTTTTTTTTGCTTTGCTTGTGTGCATGACTTTTTCTCTACATATTAAGCCGTATTTACCTCAGCCCAGGAGTTTTCTTGTATTTATTTTCCTAATTCTCTCCCTCAACCAATTGGAACAGCGTGAGCAGGTGGCTATGTGAGGCTGAGTTGCCGGCTGAGGTTAAACAATGGAAGTTTTCCAAAGTCCCCATCATTCAAGTTTCAGAAACTATTAATTCTAAAATATTATGTGTCCATGTCCAACAATATACTGAAGTTTGCTTCACTTTCCAACCATCCATATTTACCAAAAAGTCTAGGTGCTCTAGCAGTTGTGCAGAGACCTATCACTCCCATAAGGCAAATATTATACTGCTTACCCCCAGACAAACAAAAAAGAATTGAGAAAATAATTTGATTTGATTTAGTCTGAATTATTTTCAAATTTTAGGTACAGCTAAATCTGCCATCCAAATCAATAAAACTGATTATACAGCATGAAAAGAAAATTAACAGAAACTCAAACAGCAAGTCAAAAGGTGCAGTTCTCAACTGGATTATCAAATCCCCAAATACCAAACCTTTTCTAACACTAAATAAGGTAAAACTAAATCCCCAGCTAGTGTACGTACAAGGCATTTTACAAAGGCATCCATTTCCATTGGTAGGGTCCTAAACTGGCCATGCTCCAGGGTATTTCCAAGCAGAATTTCCTCAGTCTGGGGGAACAGAGGTGTCACTCACTGACAGAGGAACTCTATTTCCATACCTCATAACATCTGGACTATAAAGGGTATAAACATCACTAGGATCACAAAGTGGTTCCCGTTCCTTTTCAATGGTTCCTTTCTGTGCTGAGCAATATTGCTTACAGTCTGGTTCTTAGTAGTCATGAATTTAAAAAAGTAAAACCCTTAAGACCCAGACCAATAACTACCTTGCAACATTTTTAACTTTTGATTCATTCTTTTATGTTCCAGTGCAAATAGACCAATGGAGCACAAATATAGAAATAATGCTATCACTCAGGAACAAGTTCCTGTGAAGAAGAAAACCCCACTCTTAAAGCAATGAAAACTTTTACACTTAGACTTCCAGAACAGGGAATGACTTGTAGACCAAATTCCCTAAGGAATGCAGAGAAGCTACTTCATGAAAGCCTTATGATCACAACACAACACAATGTGGTGTAAATTCACCACAGGTAATTGTTAAAAGCAGCAGAAAAAGTGGGAACACTCATTTCTATACATAATTTATCATTATAAACTAAAATAAAGCCCTACTGCTGCTTTATCTCTGAGGAAGAATGACAGTAAAGGAAAACAGGACTCATCCAGAACATATTTGGAGTTCAGCAGTCTAGGGGCTGAGATCAGTGTAAACAGTTTGTGCAGAGACAGGACAACAGTTAGAAAGAGATAAAAAACAGAGATAAAAAATAAGAGAATAAAATACTTTAGAGCCAATATATGTTTGTATTCTGACCCAAAGCTACACAACTCAGCCTAGGACTTGTTCCAGGTCATGATCCAGAGAATCAGAAAGGGATTCCTATACTTTCACTGCTAACACACTCCCCTTTAAATTCATCCTTTGATGCATCCAACCACAGGGTGAGACTTGAGGTACATCAGGCCATGGATCTTCACCATTATAACTCCCTTCCAGAAGAAAAACTCAGATCCCTTCAGACCCTGATGTTTTCTCACCTTTTTCCTCATTCCTTGTGGGTTTCATTTCTGTGTGTGCTATATTCCTGTGGTAACTTGTAAAATGATATCACAAATAATGCAGAGAATATGCTGGTATGTCTTACTTTCTGTCACATACTCTGAGAAAAAAATATAAAACACTCGTGAATGCTCATTTGCTTAGCCAAAATGGCATGAAGTATTCATAGCCTGCCAGTGGATCTGGCCCACTGCATGTGCAGATAATTCTGTAAGAGCTGCCAGCTAATTCGCAATCTACTTTCTACAAATGAAAGTCTCTGTTACCAGTGTCCCTTTCTCAAATTCCTAAAAGAAAGAAACCATTCTCTAGAAAGGCTTCCAGCTCTGCTTTCAAATTCTAACATGGCAGGAAGTGCTCAAAAGTTAGCATTCCCCAGCTCCAGGTAATGCAGAGATGAACCCCAGATAATAAAAAATATTCTGTTGCCCATTTCAAAGATTCTCATCTAAGATTTTATCTTAACTTACTCTAATTACTTCAGTAGATTAATTTCCACTTGTAAAATGGCTATAAAGTACTCTCTTCCTCTGGTATGGACAGCAACAAATAACACAAAGAATGGCTATATTTTATTTTCTCATCAGAGCTTGGAAGAAACTATTATAAAGTGTAAAGATCAATGGCAGAGAGGCTCTGAGGAATTAACACACATACAATATGAATTCTCTTTTTAATCGTCCATTTTATCTGTAAATACAAGCACATAATCTAGGTGTGCATCTCATATTTTGCAGCTCAGCGCTAATAAAAATATGCCAGAGAGCGATGTAATGATAACAAATTCCTTTCGAAAGGTGCAAAATGACACAGAAGAATCATAATGAGTTTTTATACTGCAGAGTCTTTCTTCAATTACTCAGGAGATAAGGATGATTTGAGGACTTTGTCATTCAATTGCAAATTAAAGCATCACTTCACATGCAGCAGGATCAGGCACTGAAATAACTTGTCAAGAGTCTGACACTTTTAAGAGCTTCAGTGTCTGGAACTCATCCTATCTTTTCCTGCAGATTCGTGTGCCTGGATGAGTCTGCTCTCTACATTCAGCCATTAGTGCCTCAGTAAAGCTGTTTGTCCAGCTCCAAGTGTTCTCAATAAAATGGAGGGAGGAAGAAAAGAGGAGGCATGGTTTTATCCCTATTTCCTAGCTTGGGAAACAGAATTTTGCACTAAACCAAAATCAGTTAAAGAACTCTTTCCTTATGGCTATCACCTCTGCTTATTAACAAAATATTTTATGTATGTACAGAGTATTTTTAACATCAAAGACACCAGTTAAGACAAGTGTCATCACTCAAGATATACAAACCAGTTTGATTGGTGTGGGTTGTTCTTTGGAATAATGCCCTAATAGCTAAAGCAATTTCCACAGTTCTGAGTTACTTACAAATCTTTCTGTTTCATGGCGGGTTATTTCTCCAACATTCAAGCCCAGTCACATGGCTGTAGACTATTCTGAAGATCAAAATGTGTTCCTCCATCCCACCAGCTGCTTTCTCTACATTTTCTATAAAAAGATTTAAAATTACCTGAAACAAAGAACAGAAACCAAGGTCTCCTTCATTATTTAATAAGCATCCCACATACCCTTACTACTAAAGTACCCATTCTATTTTCACTCTGAAAATAAATATGAAATTTTTTTTCATGTGACCTGCAATAGTTTCAGTAACAGAGGCTGAGAGAATGCCAACCATGAAATACCACATCACTTGGAATTAAGGGCACTATAGCGAAAAACATGACCCAGTCTTTATGTCCCCTCAAGCACCTGTGGTATTTCATTATTTGTCCCCTGTATTCCTGGTGACTTTTGGAAGCCATAGAAGAGTAAACCGAGGAAATTCATGCCCTCCTCTGTTTTAGACCCAATAGACAAAATAGGTGGGGAAATTCATAGCCATCTCACAACTCTCAGTGCAAGTCCTGTGTTATTCTTAAGAGAGAAAGAATACTGCTTTGTCCATTTTTTTTAGCCTTGACATTTACATTCAAAAACTAAGAGATCAGAGAGCTTTTGACGTTTATGTTTTAAGGTCTGGTATCTAATTCACTGCATGTGTCTTTCACTTTTGATGGCTTCTAGAATGGAGACAAAAATTACAGAACCACATTTAAAAACTGTGGAATATAGCCATGCATTGGAGCATAAATAGGAGCAGAAAAATTGTAGCCAACTTTATAAGAATTACGACTACAATAACATCTTTTCAATGTCAATATTAAAATAAAGCTTTCAAGATTAGATCTGCAGGCCCTGGCAGAAAAATACATTACACTGAAATAGTACAAACTGCTTACACATTAATTAGGAAAAGATAAATAGTACTACGCCAAAGGTGTGAAGGTATCTACTCCTAATTCCAAAGACCCCAGGAGCTGCCAGCTGCAATCATGAAATGCAAGAAACACAGTGTTTCAGTTTTAACAAAAATGTGTAATAAATTTCCTTCATGTCTGTTTGGGCCCACTGACAGGTGGCTCAGAGCACAGTCTATCATTAACTGGAAACACTTCCCCACTGGAAGAACGGCTAGAAGAAATACCTTTCAGAAAATATTTTTTTTCTTTTTTTTACCCATTATGTTTTATTTATTGTGAGGAAGTGCTTCTTCACGTGAATTATGAAGAATTCTTCTCCAGGTAACAGTCCTAAACGCCCATGGCTGCTGGTGTCCAATTGTTTCACTACAGCGGACTCTGGTTCAGGCAAGCAAGGAATTACAAAGAGAGTAAAGCAACAAGGCATCGCCACCAGCCTCTTCCCATCATCCCACCGAAAGGAGAACACATCTGCCTTTGACCAGATATCTCAGTACATTCCCTACCAAACATCTTATGACATCCACAAGTCATTTCAAAAAAGTATGTTCTTACTGAGAAAGAAAAAAATCTGTTCAAAGAAGCATTCAGTTTCTCAACATCTCAACTGACTTCATCAAAATATTTTCTGTCTGGCATTTTATGAGGTTTGACATTTTACAAAAAGTTGAATTTTATCCAAAAATGGCAGAAATCTAGTCTCTTGGCACAAGTCATCATGTCTTTAAATTCTCAGAGGCCTCCGATTTGCAGTACCCTTCAGGCATGGAAACAAAGCTCAAAAATTCACTGTACCGCTCACACAGGTCAGACTTTATTGTAAGTGGGAGCTTTTATCAGCAAAGACTTTTGAAACCACTGTGCCTGAAGTTTTGACAGTTGTCATAAATTATGAGAATTCTTGCTTCCAGACAAGACTTTTTCTCCTGGAGCTACACTAAGCATTTAACTCTCCGTTGAGACTGAGTAAGGGAGAAGAAAGGGAGGAGTTGCACACCATGGTGTGAGCAGTGAGGAAAAAAGAACTGAAGAACATATAGGGCAAGGAAACTCTTAATATCAAGCAAGTGAGTAAAAATTCATGAGACAGATTCAGAATTTTGCTAGAAGGAAGGCAGGCCTCCTTTTCTTATTCCTCTTACAATGTTTGCATTTATGAGACCTTTTCAGAAAAGCAGCCAGTAGTACTCCTAACCATGCATCACTTTTGGGAAAAGCAATTACCTGCTTTAGGATGTAGTGAATCAGCCACTGAGACATCCAGCCCAGAACTGTGAGAAAGAGGCTACAACTGCAATCCAGCACAGTTATTTTCTTTACCATTTATTCTTGTACTTTCTTTGCCCTTACTGAACACTCTGTACCAAGCAGGATTCTACCAGAGAATGACATTTAATCACAGTAAATATATTCACTTATCCACAGGAAAAAAATCTTTCCTCTACATGATTTTGAGAGGCCTTTAGAGATGAAAGGAAACACCTGATTCTCTTCACAGATTCTCCTTGAGGATGTAAGAAGAAGGGAGAGAAAAATAAGGAAATGTGTCTGTCATTCATGGGAAAAAATCAAAGTAATGAAAGAAAATGGAGGTATGATCAAGAAGGCTGACTCTTGTTCCTAAATCTCAGTGCCAGATTGAAGGTGATACATGACAAGATTGCTGTACTCTTCCTGAACACTCTTCTGCTCTGGTAGATTTACAGAGGATTCTTGCCTTGTGTCCAACCAACCAGAGAAACAAATCAAGAAAAAAATCAATTTGAAAGTAGTTTTGAATCTCAAGAAAGGAACCAGAAACTTGAAACAAATGCAGACATCAGGTATTATCAGCTTTTTTCAGGAAATAGTCTTGATATTATTCCAAAAGATCATTTTGGAACACCTGACAACCCGTGGATGTTTAGGATGAGAAGGCTCAAGCAGAAATCCAATGAGAATTTCAAATAGCAGGGGGAAAAATTGCAAATTAGGCACAGGAGAAAGTACATATAACTGCTTAAGTTTCACAATAGCCTACATCACAGAAAAAGCTATAATCATTTTGCTCCTTAGAAAATACAATTATTTTGTATGCAATTTTGAGAGCTGAGTGGGATATAAATCAATACTATTATTATCAGCTATGAAAAAAACCCCAACATTTTATTGTAACTTGGGGTTTTAAAAAATTTTCTTACTCTTAGGTAATATCTGTGAAATATTTGAAAGCATGAAAACTGAATTTATGTCTTTATATGTTCTGTATGGGAGGTTTTTTATCATTTATGTATATCCATAGATTATCTTGTCACAAATACTGTCTGGACTTCTCTATTTGTGTTGGAGTTTAGGTCTCTTTAAAAATAATAATTTCCATATATATATATATATATACATATATATATATATATATAGTGGAACTTCACTGACATTATTAAAAGAAACTGAATTAAATGAAAAATCCGTAACTGCGCAAAGAGCTAACAAAGAGCTAACAAAGCCCGAGGGTTTCTGAAGCAGGCAGTTAATTGTAGGCAGTTGTGGCTGTGGCACTGCCTGTTTTGCAGCAGTCCAGGGAGAACGATGGTAGGTTTGTTGGCAAAGGCAGCTTGAAGCAGAAGGCAAGAGCAGCAGCCAGAGAAGCAGGTAGGTTGCAGGGAAGAGAGCAGTCACTAAAATATCTTGTTGCATTTGATACTTTGTGTGAAGAAAATTTTATACACAAAATGTAATTAAGAATTAAGACAACACATGAAATTTTTTACCTTTAAAACTCTTTAGATATTCTGTAAAAAATACTTTGATTGCATAATTGATCATGCATATTCCAAGAAAGGTGGATTTGCATAATTCCTCCTGCATCTGTTCAACTGAAAATAAACATGCTTCCAGACTGACATGGCAATTGCAGAGGTTAGTATCAATTAGCAAACATCTTCTAAACCCTTAGTCTCGCTTTCTGATACGTGTCTTGATTGGATGACTGACTCTGTTTTACCTCTTTTCTCTTTACCAATTTCATTCAATATTTGCCCGCTTTTTGCACGCAGCATGAATGAACAGCATGTTTCTGATTTTGCTGCTTGGATATGAAAGTATATGAAAGGTCACAAATATAGCAGATATATTTTCTACCTAGTTCTTGTCTGATTGTATTTGTCTACACTCAAGCCCACAGATAAAAGTTTTCATTCAGAGCTATTTTACTGGCCTTTGCAGCAAAGCAGGTGTCAAATGTGGCCTATCCACTCTTCCACTCTCAACCTTCACAGAAACACAGAATCACAGAATGGTTTAGGTTGAAAGAGACCTTAAAGGTCAGCTGGTTCCACCACCCTTCCATGGGCAGGGACACCTTCCACCTTATATAATGGTAATGCAGAAAGTGAACATTCACCCTTCCAGGCACCTGACAAATTCTCCCCATACACCAGTATAGTCAAGTACTGTGAAGAAACATAGAATCTAGCTCAGCACTATAGGACTAGATTTAATTAACCTTTTCAGATTTTCCTTAGAGATTCCTTTGAGTTTACTTTTGGTTTGGCATTTTGTCCATTTTTATTGAGTTGCTATTTATCCATATATTTAAAACAAACAAAAAAACTAACTAACTAACTAAATAAATAAATAAATCAAACCCCCAAAAAAACCCAGTTCATTTCAGCTGTCTTGGGTCTTTGCCACTCACTCACATGAAGTCGGTCTTGTTCAAAGAGAGTTTAACCACAGATACCATGTAGATATTTACAGCCTAGACTCATCACTTCAGTCGTTGTTTAGCCCCCAGAACAGCTACCTGGTTTTTACCTTTTCTTTCACAAGGACACAGTTAAAACATTATCAAAAACTGATTGACATTTTTTGGTTGGTAGTATATAAGTTATAAAAGTACAACCTAATCTTTAGCCTATAAATCACTGATTATTTACTGGACACCAAATGACAGTCTTCAAAACATCTACAAAATATAAAGCAAAACAAGAAAAATCTAAGAAACAATTATTTAGACTTACTCTTCTCTGTATTGTGTTAGGTTGTCCTCAGGCTTTTTGCTTCTGTTTTCCAGAAAGGTTAGGAAATCTTTCAGTTCTACATAGCTGAGAAACCGTGCCTGAGGTATATATGCCTGTTTTTATCATCCCAAATAAATTCTGCAATAGCCCCCACTAAAACTATTCAGAGCAGCATGGATTTCCCTGTGCTATCCTATAGCTCCCCCACAGGGCCCCAAAATGAAGCCAAAGGAAGTACAAGTGATAGAAGAAGGTGCGAAGATCTGAATAAAGCGCTACTCCTGCTTTTACCCTAAGAGGCGTATGTCAAATTTCTACAAAAATCCCCAAAAAGCTTTATTAAAGCTTTGAACCAGCCTGTATTACACAGAGTATATTCTGGCCATGAAAATAGACTACACAGGTTCTTGCTTTAGTTGCTTGACATCACTGTCGAGAAAAAAAGGGAGAGGAAAAAAAAATAAAACAAAGTCCAAGCGAAAAATGAAATTTGCCTCACTAGACTTCAATATGCAGATATACCTTTAAGAATGCATTAATATGTATCATACTTAAAGACAAAAGTCAGTGAACTTCTGACTCAACAAGAGGAATCCTATCCTAGTATAAGAAGGGAGTAGAAGGTCTAGATTTTCATCAAACATTAATAACAGAAATATTGCATTTCCTGCACACTGACTCAGTGTACCAGGTTGACTTCTGAAAATATAGACTGCTGCATGAAGAAGGTAGGGCCACCGAATTAAATATTCCTGCTGGTATTGTACATTGGAAACTAGATGTCTGCAGTTATTAGTGGTAATTAATTTGACTCCAGATGACTTGGAATTATGATTTGAATGGAATTGAAAGCAGTTTAATGAAATTTTTGAATATTTCTGTGCAAGAGTTAAGATATAGGATAAAAGACACACAGGATTTGAAGCACTTGTGTTTGAGGATGACTGTTGGTGACAGACAGCTATATGTGCTAACATAGACTGCCTGAAATAAAACTAGATCTACATCCGAAATTTATTGTCATTATCAAGGAACTAACCTGGCATTAATCATCAAAAATACAGATCCCTTGAGAGATGGCAAAATCATTTTTTGGCAAAATCAGAATACCTTTTTTATTCAAAAAACAAAGAGCAGTTGTAATTTAAGCTTCATATAATTAAAATAAATATGCCAATGAAAGTTGGAAGTAAAACCTCAAAATAGACACAATTATTTACCAACTTAAACTGTATTTTACCACAAGAGAAATGCGGCTTCTAACAAACATATTCTTCAACAGTCTATATGTACATTGTATTTTGCCTTCTACAGTTAGGATTTCTCTTTTGCACTAGAGTTACTCAAAACTATAAATGTTTCAAATACTGGTGAATGGAAAGATTTCATATGATTTTTTTCAAGGAAGTCCCAATAGTAAATATTAACTGATTAAGTGCAGAACTACTGCTTCCAATTTTTCAAAATTCGCTTGCAGCTTTTACTTGCATCTTCTCCAAACTAAAAATAAATCTTTCAGTTCTAGTCCTGCTCTGGTTTTTTCTCCTGTATCTATTTTATTTTTTTATGAGAAGAAAGCAAAGGTTACAGGTATTGTAAATTTTGGGGGTTTTTAATTTGGTTAGTTTTTTTTCTTTTAAGGAAATGTGAGAAACATAAAGGTTAGTTTTCTTTTTTGCTTAGGGCTTTGTTTGTTTGCTTGACTAAAATAAAAAATTACAAGCAAATGGTTATTTAATACCATTTTCTTGGTTAATATTCATGTTGTGTTGACAAATTGCAAAGAAAAATACCGTATTTTTTCACAGTATTTTTTTTGATTAAATATATAATCTATAAATACATTACTTGTGTGTTCTCATGAAAACTTCGTAAAGACAAAATTGTCGCTGCCTGTGGACTTCATTACGAAATAAGTTATCTGGTAACAGGATTATGATTAATAAAAATATTCCTATTCTTAAAAAAAAAAAACAAAAAACAAAGAGCCCAAAAATTAGGCCATAGTAGTGAATACCGTTAAGGCCTCTGCAGTCAACAGTCTCCTACAGTCCTGCTCAAACCTAAGAATTGTACTTATTTGCAGATAACTGCAGCTACTTTGGAAATTGATGCCATCCAGCCTTAACAACTCCAGAAGCAAGCAATATAACTACTTGTTCTTTTTTCAGAGTCATTACACATCAGTCTTCTACTCTGGTGTATTTGAAGGGAAATGGCAACTGCATCCTTGGATCCTACATTTCCATATTTCAGTGGGGAAACTAAAGTTGTGTCAAACAGATTAGGCGCTCCCTGCTCCACACGTGGTGGTGCGTGCAACATCTTGAGATAGCTAAGGAAGCTTAGGCACCCAACTCCCTAAGCCCCTTCTAAAATATTCGGTATAAAATCTTCCATGGCATAATTGTCTGAATTTTTCCACTTAATAGAGCTTGCTTTCTTATTAGAATTGGAAAATAGTAATCAGAGCTCTCAGCGTGGATTTACAGCAATGTTTTCGTTTTGCCCTGGAGCAGAATTTCCCTCAAGGTAGGAGCTACCTTAAATAGCAGTAGGAGCTGGGACTGTATGGCATTCTGCATATGGCAAATGTGAGCAACAGCCAAACTGTCATTTATTTTTTTTTATTTATTGCAATGTCACAGTAGACGGTTAGAATACTAATAAGCACATGGAAAACCCATATTTCTTTTGAGACAACACTGGAGAGCATCCAAACAGAAAAATTAAAATGTGTGAGGCTTTTGCAGAGACAGAAGTAATTGCACCTGAGCTTGGAATCTTTTGACACCTAAAAAGGACTTAAGTGTAAAAAAAGTATTTTGGATGGAAATACTTTTAAAAACATTCTTGAAAGTTTATTTGGGTTTTGGTTTTGTTCATTTTAGGTTTGTTTTGCCTTTTTTTTTTTTTCTAAAAAGATAAAAACACTAAGGATAATTGATTAAAAGTGCATTTAGCCAAAATAAGAGAGTTTCGTCATGAACTTAGGTAGTACTTACCATCTGCATGCACAGAAAACAATGAGGCATAAGCAATTTTGAGCAAACAATGTTTTATAAGGTATGTCTCCTGTAAGTACAAATATTTCTATCAAAGTGGAATAGTTGATGCACAGACCATCTTGTCTATCAAGACCTAGTTTAACCAAGCTGACCAAAGCACTTCCACAAAACTCAGTGTACTGGAACCAGTAGCAGTGCCAAAAAGGGAAACAGTCACTCAGGCAAGCCCTGTTCACCCCTTTCAATTAACAGAACTCTCTACTGAACCTAGGAGTAAAACAGGAGATATACTGGTTATTTGCCAGAAATTTCTAGCTTGTATGTTGTTCTATTGAGTTAAATATTATGTTGTATGACTGCATGCTCCTGTTTCAGCCAGTGCTTTTTTGAGATTGTGAAAAAAAATATATGCACAAATGGTAAGTATATAGAAGCCTTCTATAACTCTGAAATCAACAGTTCATTCAAATATATGGGCAATCTAGGATTTCAGTGACCGAAGGCTATAGCAGACACTTACAAAGTAGCTCTCCTGAGCCAAAGGTAGTTGCTATGTTGAATATGTAACAGTATCAATTTAAAGGACATTTCAGTGATTAACAGCATTTTCTTTGTTTTATTATATCAAGCACTGTAGGTTATCAAAAGCAGAATGCTTGAGTTAATTAACAGCTAATGAATTTTTGAGATAGTGAACAGCAGAATGTGAACGGTTTTCTAAGTCAAGCAAGGTCACTGACACTCAACACGCTACAATGCTTTGAAAATGTTTTTTACCATGTTGTGAGTTCTGGCTTCAAGAGATAAACTGATCACACAGAAAGAGAACCAAACCATGGCCAAGACTGGAGATATTTTGAATGTTGCACATGCCTTTTGCTGAAACCTCCACATGAAAGTCCAGGTTGTTCTTTTCTGCCCCGTAGGACCTAGGCCACTAAAAGATTGATTCATACGCCAAAAGATAGTACTTGTGAGTAGGGGATCTAAGATATTAAATATTTAACAAGTTAAAGTTCAGGTCTGGTCTCAACTATATGATCAATTTGAAAATGATAAACTAATACTCAGATAACACCTAGCTTTAAAATTTCTAGTTTTAGCTGGCCAAACTGAACATTTTCTCTCAAAAAAAAAAAAAAGAAAAAAGCTCATGAACAAAGCATTGCAACTGCTTTCCCAGAGTTGCAAGTTATGTGATAAATTATATTAAAATATATAGTGAGTTCCTATGTACACTGGTAGTTGCAGATGTAACTGGAGGAAAACCATGATTAATTAAATTAATTTCCAAGTAAAAATATTTACACAGTAATAATCAAAGTAGCACAATCTGGAGAAGGCTGAAATCATTACTGATTTTACAACTTCTAAGAAAAAATCTCTTTTCTAGAAATTTTTATTCTAGCAATATTTATAAACATATATCTTACACATACTTGATTTTAAAGCTATCTGATCAGTCAAACAAGTGTACAAGGTTTAATTTTCATGGCAATGTCACCCCAGAAATAAATTTCAAAGACCCTACAGCATTAACTGCATCCTTGCTACCCTTCGCTCTCTTACTCAACTTCAATGGGAAGAACAAAAATACCCCTTTTATCATGCTTCCAATCTTTCAGGAAAACTTCCCATTAGACTGTAATAAAGTTGATAAGCATGTAAGAAAACCTCAGGTCATTACACTTCATAGCTGTAATGGAGGAAACCAGACCATATGAGCTGCCTCTCCCAAAGAACAATGCTGATAGGTGCTCCACTGATGGAAACAAAGAGAGTTTGAAGAAGGTGTAGGAAGGGCAAGATGTGTCTGAAGGAGGAAAAGACTATACTTTTCTTTGAACTTACAGAGTTTCCCATTGCCATTCTGAGTTCCCCAAGACCTCCTCTAGGTTTTTTAGCTTTCCTCTTACTCTTCCTTTAACCTCCCAGTGACTGATACTGACCTAAAGACAACTCAGAAATTAACATGATTTTGATAGGCTGATTTTCAAGGGAATCCTTAACTATAAAAGCTTTTCTGAGCTAAACACCATGTTTGGAGGATGATCCGTATTCTGCAGTTGCCGAAAGTTGTGTGCAAAAGCAGATCATGAATGAGATGAAACGGGTCAGACATTTTCTCTTTGCCTTTCTGTTCCATGCTAGAACTCAGTAGAAGATTTTTGTGCCCATAGCAAATACACACAATTCAGGGAACAAAGACGTGGTACCTGCATTTTTAAATGAAAGAGCATTAGACTATGGATCTTCTTTGTACCCATACTGTACAGAACCGATCATGCTGCTCTCCATTCCTCAAAAATGATTCTTGGCTTACTGGAAGCATCAGGAGATACAGCCTCATCCAGGGTGATGAGGAGTTTGACGACAGTTAATGACACCAAGGAGCAGGTGTAAGCTCCCCTTTCATGTTCCCTTTTTTCTCGTTTGACTTTCCCTTCCCTTTCCTGACTTCTGGTGTGTTGGCAGTGTCTCACTTCTTCTGTCGTTTACTAAATTGTTACAATCAAAAATGAAAAACCCTCTTTACAGCACTAACATTTTGCCAGTTTCCTGGATGCTCTTAGCCTCTGTCCAAGCTCAACATGCATTTGTTTAGGAGAGTTGTCAAACATTAGAAAAAATCCACCTCTTTCCTGTTCCCCAATATTAGAGCCTCACCATCTTCAAGAGATTTCTTTACTAGAGGAACCATTATAATGTAACGCAGGAGGCACAGGGCTAAGAAAGTTGCTCTTATTCTCCATCACTTTTAGACTAGAAAAGGATAGATATATGAAAACTCCTATGCCCTGAGGGCAGAAACATTATGTGGGCTCTGACAGTCTATATTTACTGTAATTCAGGAAAAATGTGGTGGACTTATTTGTGTCAACATCTTTTATATTCCATTTCTCCCAGGAAGATAACAACCATATCAGAGCATGTGTGTTTAGTCTCCTCTTCATTTTCCCACTCCTGCAAAGCAGCTCAGCTATTCTGACTGATACCCGGAAATATTTTCTTACGTAAGAAAAAGTCTACTAGTTATTCATTACTACGGTGTTTGAACCTGAGACATTTTATGAGAGTGTGACAGAAAATGTCATTGCTTTTCTGTTGACCCCTGTCTATCTGGACTTGTGCAAAGGCAGAGAGGCCCTGCAGAGACACCTGCACCTGGTATGGGGCAAACCTGGATGTATGGACAGACTGGGAAATGAGACACTGGAAAGTAGTGCCAGGGAAAAGGGTGAAAAGGGACCTGATCCTGGTCAATGGCAAGTTGAACACGAGTCAGCAGTGCCCTGGCAGCCAGGAGGGACAAGTGTGTCCTGGGGGACATCAGGCACAGCAACGCCAGCCGGGCAAGGGAGTAGATTGTCCTGCTCTGCTCTGCTCTGGGGTGGCCTCACCTCAAGAGCTGGGGGCAGGTTTGGGTGCCACAATATAAGAAACACATTAAACTATTAGAGAGCGTCCAAAGGAGGGCAACTAACATGGTGAAGGGCCTTGTGGGGCAGGTGTATGGAGGAACAGCTGAGGTCACTTGGTCTGTTCAGCCTGGAGAAGAGAAGACTGAGGGGAGACCTCATCCAAGTTACAACTTCCTCGTGAGGGGAAGAGGAGGGGCAGGCACTGATCTCTTCTCTGTGGTGCCCAGTGACAGGAGCCAGAGGAATGGCCTGAAGCTGTGTCAGAGTAGGTTTAGGTTGGATGTTAGGAAAAAATTATACACACAGAGAGGGTTGGGCACTGGAACAGGCTCCCTGGGGAAGTGGTCACAGCAGCAAGCCTGACAGAGCTCAAGAAGCATTTAGACAATGCTCTCAGGCACATTGTGTGACTCTGGGGATGGTGCTGCACAGGGCCAGGAGTTGGACTTGATGATCCTTCCTTGATGGACTTGATGGGTCCCTTCCAACTCAGCTTATTCTGTGATTCTGTGAAAACATCTGAAACTGTCCCGCATAACATCCTTCTCACTAAGCTGGAGATACATGGATTCAATGGACAGACCACTCAGCAGATAAGGAACTGGCTGGATGGTCACACTCAAAGAGTTGAACTTGATAGCCTTGATAGGAACAATTTAGCTCAATGTCCAAGTGGAAAGCAGTGATACGTGGCATTCTTCAGGGATTGGTATTGGGGCTGTCACTGTTTATTCTCTTTTTTTATGACATGGACAGTAGGACCAACTGCATCATTAATCAGTTTATGTGAGTGATGCAGTTGACATGCTGGAGGGAAGGGATGCCATCCAGAGGGACCTTGACAGGCTCGAGAGATGGGGCTGTGTGAACCTCATGAAGTTAAATGAGGCCAAGAGCAAGTTCCTGCACCTGGGTCTGGGCAATCCCAAGAACAAATACAGGCTGGGCAGAGAACTGATGGAGAGAAGCCTTGGGGAGAAGGACTTGGGGTTGTGGATGGACAAGTAGCTCAACATGAGCCAAAAATGTGCTTTCACAGCCCAGAAAGCCAGCTGTGTCCTGGGCTGCACCAAAAGCCATGAGATCAGCAGGGCAAGGGAGAGGATTCTGCTCTGCTTTGTTCTGCTCTGGCGAGACCCAACCTGGAGTGCTGCACCCAGCCATGGGGTCCCCAGCACAAGATGGGAATCTGTTGGAGTGAGTCCAGAGGGCTGGAGCACCTGTCCTATGCAGATGGGCTGAGACAGCTGGGGTTGTGCAGCCTGGAGAAGAGAAGGCTCCGGGGAGATCTTAAAGCACTTTCCAATACCAAGAAGGGGCCTGCAAGAGAACCAGAGAAAAAGTTTTTACAAGGACTTGTAGTGATAGGACAAGCCATAATGGCTTTAAACTGAAAGAGGGTAGATTTAGATTAGATATTAGGAGGAAATTATTTTCTGTAAAGGTGATGAGACACTGGAACAGGCTGCCCAGAGAAACTGTGGATGCCAAATCCTCCAATGTGTTTAAGGACAGATTGGAGGGGAACCTGAGCAACCTGGTCTAGTGGAAAGTGTCCGTGGCCATGGCAGGGATTGCAACTAGACAATCTTTAATGTCCCTCCCAACGCAAACCCCTCTATGATCCTATGATAATATTTGGGTTATTTTCTGTAAAATAAGTTAAAATGCCTAAATTATAGAGAAATAATAATTCTCCTAGAAATATTGATTTTTAATCAATAGTAAAGCTTATTCACAAAAATACAGATCAGCTAAATACTTTCTGTAGTCAAAGCCTGTTTATTTCCTTTCTTTCTGCTGCTCATCTGGTCAATTGCTCTTGGTACTTCTCCATGACTGAGCACCTTCGGTAATTGTCTATCAAGAAGTTGTTGAGTGGCAAAGGCTTTCATCAGAGAGGAGCACAGAGATCTAATGACATCTCACACAGCTGAACTCAGGTCAAGCAACAACTCTGGAGGGACTGGGAACAGGATTTTGTTTAGAACAGACTAAAAAAAACACACAGAAAAAAAGTGCTAAAACTCCATTTCATTCTAGAAGTTAGTACATAGGAACACTTGGTTAAATGTATCAATCCCCAACCAAAACAAAGTTGAGATCCATCAACCCCTGAGTCTCCTGAAAGATCCACACTTATCACAAGAGACCAGTGAAGCCCTTGGTCTCAGCATAAAGTGGGTGCAGAGAGCAGAGGGAAAGGTTATGGTTCCAAAAATGATAATACCTCTGTCAGCACGCCTGCCAATTCAGCTGTGATGTTTGAAGGAGCTCAGCCTGAATAGCTTCCATGCTGATTATTTACACCCACTGGAAGACAGCAGAGGTAAATGGACACACATTTCAGCTGTAGTCCAAATTCTGTCCTTGGACTCATCTGAGTATAAAACAGGTAGAGCCAATAATTAATAGGGTTTTGTTTTTTGGTTTTTTGTTTGTTTGGTTGGGTTTTTTTTAATTTATGTATTTAAATAAAGATATTGCTAGTTTATTATAATTAATTAGAAGAAGAAAAATCAAATATATTTGAATAGCAGGAAGCTCAAGTGCATGACTTCAGCAATTATTCCCTTTGCTACTTAATTTGTTTTTCCATACTGTTTCTCCAGCCAAAACACATTTTTATGGTCTGCAATGCTAGCACTCATTATCCTAATCCCTAATGCATTGCAAAGGAAAAGACTGAAAAGTGTCACCTTTATTTTTCCCAGAGAGAGGAGAGTGCACAGGTAATTTGAAGCCTTTTTCTAGGATTTGGTACCCATTTAAATGTTGGTATTGATTTTAGATGCAATGCATTTTTAATACTTCAAAACAGAGCAAAAAAATTGCAGTGCAAAGGAGTAGCATATGAAACATTATTTCTGACAATTTTTTCTATCAATTAAAGCTGGAGAAAAAAATCAAAAAAGAGTATGCCAAATTAAGAACAAATATTGCAACACTGATGTTTCAAAGATCAGTAGAAACTTTTTACTCTCGTGAGCTTATTGAAGTCATATAATTTTGGAAAAAAAGCAATTAATTTTGAGAGTATCTGTTTAAGATTACTCTTCCCATTTTTTGAAACACAGATCTGTCGAGCAAATCTATGCATTTATAGTTCAATTTTCTGGGTATGTTTATATGGTAGGTTTGAACTGGGCAGAAGCACAAAGAGCTGGCTCAGGCAATGATTTCACCCCCACTGCTGTATCCAGATTAGAAAGTACACTAAAACTGAGGTATTACAGCCAAATGGCGTGCTGAGGCAGCTGCAATTTCTTGCCTGACAGCAGCCTGGACTATACAAAAACCACTTAACTGCTCCAGTTTGCAGGAAAACAGAGTTGGCTTTCACACAGTTGTCTTAGGGAATGAATACTCGGATTCCTCTGACCACCTATGGGCACTAAGTTATCAAAGTGCAATGTTTGTGACCTTCTAGCTGAGATTACTGATACAGTGCTTTTCAGTTTCAAGCTAATCAGGCCACAGGGGACTTAAGCTTACTTGTCTTTCTGTATACTGGACATGTGGACAAGAGCTGCTCTCCCAGACAAGGACAAGTTGCATCTGTGAGGCATCAGCATCGCGCTTGAGGCTCATGTTTTTCCTCTGCGTCTGCCTCTGCACACACTTGCTTGAGGGAGCTGATGCTCGCAGAGAAGTCTCACTCTTCTCTAAGCTTTTCTTCCAATCGTGATCAGAAAACTAAAGAGAAATGAGCAGCAGCAAAGCCTTGAAAATTTCTTGGAACAATCAGCTAGTTAGTGTTAATAATCTGGTGTGAAAGGAGAACTAACGATAATAAACATTTGCATGGATGTGTATTCACTTCTGTTGTGTGGTGGCTGCCCTCATACTGAATTTCTGGCTAATGCTAATGCCATCTGCTCCAGAGGGTCAGAAATCTACCTGGAATGTTTCTATATGAATTTCAGAGACCTCAGTGTAGTTCTTGATGCAGAAATCCTACTGAACCTCAGCTAGGAAATAGGCAAACCAATTCAAACTCCTCCAAAAAATTCCAACCTTTTTTTTTCCCCAGACCAGATATTTGTTTGGAGGATTTACACACTGACATATTACAATTGCACATTCTTTTCTCAATTGCACCAGTATAGATCAGGAGCAAGTTAAGTGAAATATTTAAAAACTAAATAATAATAAATTACAAAATTTATACTGGGATATCATGTAAGGCAAAATGAGTGGTTAAATTCAAAGACAGCACTGTAGTGGCTCAGAGAGCACTGTATTAGCTCTTAGATGTAACACTTCTTTAATACCCATTAAATATTACAAGAATACTTTCAAAACTGAAATAAGATAGCTGGAAGACAACCAGCCAGTCAGAAGCATAACCCAAAAAGGCAATTAAAGTAATTCAAGATAGCTAGTGAAAGAGGGGGAAAAAAAAAGAAAGAAAAACAGAACCAAAAGCATGTAGGCTGCTCAAACCATTGAAAAGCAGCAGCTATGTAGAATGAGCAGAAAACACACCAACCAGCCAATGTCAGGCAGCCACAGCAGTTGTGCTGCATCTTTCATATTCAAATTGCGGACTCCTTTTTTGTTTGCACAAACATTCGGAGAATGATAGTTTCTCCTGTCACAATTCTGATTTACATGTAACAAGGCTACTTATGCACAATCAGGTGTATACATTATTTAGAATCCACTGTGAGCCAGGCAACACTTGTCAGCTGTTGCTGTTGGAGAGGCTTCTGCCAATAAATTTACTGACATGTAAATTAGGCAATCAAGCACAGAGCAGAATTAAGAAAGAGCAAATAACCTACATAAGTCAACCCATGGGTGAACTGCACCACAAAATTTGCTTGTTTTTTCTAGTACTCCAACTACATATATAAGAAACCAATATAAAAGGGAACTGACTGACCTTCTTAGATATCTTGTCTCACAAACAAAGAATTTGATTTTCTGCCAAGCTTAACCACTGCTGTAAAAACAGAAATTATCTCTTAGTTCAGTCAGGACAGACTTGAATAATCACCCACAACACCAGTTAGCTCTTACCCAGGTGGTACCTTGCGGAAGGGTGCTTGCTTAAGAGCCCTGTCTCTCTGTTCTTAATAAAAGCTTCGCCACAGTGGGTTCACATTTGAACTGAATATTTTTACTTTGTTGAAAAATTGCCGGTACAGGAAGGTAGCATTTAAGTAAGAAAATGGTCCCTTAGCAATACAGACGAAGAACAATTCTGGTATCTAAATATGAATGTTGAGTGACTACGAATACATCCTAAAGCCTTCAAGACAAAGACACGGGGCTTTCAGTCATCACAGAGAACCTACGAGAGACCTGTACCCTTTAGGAAAAACATCTATAGGTCAGGAGAGATATGTCAGGCCATTTGAAATGGTGCTGGAGGCCTATATTAAGGCATCCAAACAAGCACTTTGACATGCTATTTCAGGGAGAGAAGAATGTCACGTGCTGAAGTAGCCCATACATAGCCTATGCACCCTTAAAAATAAGAAATAAGAAGCTGTAAACACAGGGCAACAAGACAGAAACTCTGGTTTCTGCTCCCTGCCTCACTTCAGCTCCTCTCTGAACTCATAAGGAGCGTGTGCCAACACAGCATCCAGCAGGAGCACCCTGCCCTGCAGGTGGGTGTCTCCTCCTGCAAAGGCTAATTATGAAATAAGACCCAAGGCACTCCAGGGCTTTGGCATGCTTCCAGGTGCCTGCTGTGAGCCATGCCTTCCAGCAGCACCACAGCTCTCTGAGGCAGCAGGCCTGACCAGGGCTGTCCTTCATCCCCTGCCTCCATTCTCAGGGGAGAGCTGCAGCTTAGTGCAGGAGATTAGGGTCGGCTAGGGAATTGAGGGAGCAGGAAAGGTAGTTATGTTTGCTAACTGCTCAGTCTAAATCTATCTGAAATCACCCACTGAGGATTATATCTTGGAGGTATTCTACAAGCCAAAAAATCTGGGTAGTGACAGAAAAGCTGGATTTTACTTGTGTTGCTGCTTCTGACTGCTGCTGTTTCAGATCCAAAGAAGTCACTACACGGCATATGGTCTGTTGCTGCATTAATATGCACTTGTCTAGCAGAAGCTAATATTTCTGCTCCAAGCTCTTGTCTTCCTGTTCTTACAGAGCTGCCTCACCACACCTACAGCAGAAAATATCTGCCATGCCAGGTGGCAAAAGAGCCAATTCCACAACACAGGGCATTTGTAAAGCCTGTTACTGTGGTCAGTGCAGGTGGAGAGCAAGTAAAAAACCCAAGTGCAGGGTCTTACTCATTTCTGAGTTTTTGAGTGAAGAAAAAGCAGTACAAAGAACCAGGACCCTCAATACAATTTTGTTTCAGCCTCTGGCCTCCCTGGAAACCTCCTCTTCTCTGTGCATCACTTTGGGAAAAACAACCCTCTATACAACACTGTCAGATCTATTGATAAAAGCCACCAGCCATGACTTTCTTGATTCTACAGAAAAACCTCAATTTATGACATACTCACAGAAATCCAGATAGCAGAAAATATTTCCTGAATCAAAACTTCAGACTTTTTGAGTACATGCACCAAAAGAAAGGCAGAGGGAGCACAAACAGCTCCCCAAACCTTCCTACTGTAAATGCAAAAATGGAGGTACATTTTCTGATGAAGGTAAAGGAGCATTCTTGTATTAGTTTGGGGCTGTTTACTTGAAGATAGGAGGCTGCTTTAGTAAGATTGTTATATTTTAAAGCCTTCACTACATTGCACTGCAATTTTGCTTTATGTTCTTAAGCCACATATACACAGTTCAAGTTAAAGATGTTGTTGTCCTGACATCCTCAGTCTAATTGTCTCACAAAAGATGTGAATGGATTGTCATCAGGAAAAATCAGAAAGTCACCTTATTTTGATTAGGTGAGCCGTTAAGATAATGTATCTATTAACATCTGTAGGAAAAAAAAAAAAAAAAGATGAAATTGACCTGCATAGTTTTAGCTTTGTTGGTTTTTTTTATATACACATCACTATGAAAATGTGTCTGGATTTTTTAAAAAGCACCTCCCAATTTATGGTTGGGGATGGGGCAAGGGAAGACCGACCAGCCTATAAGCAAATTTATAATCCAATTAGACTGCTCTTTTATAGTTTTATTGTTTGTTTCTTTGTAATTCAGCTACCTTTAATTGGATGTCATCCAATTTAGAGATATCTATGAAACAAAGACATATTTTAAAGAGGACTTATGTTTATTTAGAACTCAATGGAAGGTATCATCTACTACTATTTATCTTCATAAATGTATAGAATACTCCTTTTTTAACATGTGTAGACTTAAGAGGGCATTTTCAAGACTGCTTAATTAACTACTATGCCATTAAAAGGTGAAATAAATTAAGAGTTTAGCGAAAATCATGCTTCTCCAATATGTATCAATTTTACAATTTAAGTTTGTAGAGGGTTATCATGTCAGTATTGTCTTAAAATAAAAATATTATTTAGATATTAAGTAATAAGATATCAGAAATCTATTTTTATATTTAGGGATAATTAATCAGATTCTTAGTGCAATAGCATTTACATAGTCATTAAATATATGCGCTTTTCCATCTTAAATTCTTGCAGTTTTTTCCTCTCCTATATCTGTTTGTCAATAGAAATTGTGCATTAGACAATACTTATGAGACAGCCTGGAAATTTCAGCCTATGAGTTTTCTGTCATTTCTTTTTCCTCTTTTGCAGTCCTCCTTATCTTTTTTTCCTAGTGTTCCTTTACTTCTTGGTGTAAAATTGAGAGTTAGAACGCTTATTTTTCACACTGTTTTAAGCTTTCATATATGTAGCACTACAAAGCACAGCTGCTGGTTTACCTTTAACCACAGAATAGGTAGTGAGAGTCAGAGGTGCTAGGAAAAAAAGTGGGTAGGAGGAATCAATGAGAAGACGAGGAGAATGAGGCTACCTGGCTCAATTGTATCTCGTGCATTAGAACACCAAACAGAGATCCTTGGATGCATACTATTATTCTATGAGTTCCTCACATCTTCTCAAGGCTGCTTTTGAACCACAGCTATTCTGTCTTCTCAGCATATTTGATGCTTCTACATTATGACCTTTTTGTTTTCCAGAAATACTAAGCCATGGCTTGACAGAGTCCCATGAGCTAGTTTCTCATACATCACCAGAGAAAAACAGACATTTAATTTACCCTCAGATTTCTTCCAGCTTATGGGGAAAGGAAACAGTGAAATAAGAACCTGCGACAAGAACCTTGTACCTACAAGACTAACAACTGTACCTGCTGCACTATTCTAAGAAAGATGCGTGTGCTGAAACATATTGCGTGATCCACTCAGGAGTATCAGATCTGAATTTGGAGATTTGCTGAGTGACACTTATAAAACCACTGGAGAAAAATACTCTGTATATCCTTTAGTCTGGCTAGGGAGAGAATGCTAGTCTTCCTCAATATAATAGCCCGCTGACATTTTAAAATTTTCAAAGGGGACATTATTGATACAGTAAAAGCAGACAACACCCAGCATTACCACGGAAATCATCCCAATTTGAAAGCTGCAAAATGAGTGTGTCTGTTTAGAGAAAACTGTGCATTTGCCTCTTTGCCCCTGAGGTAATAAGACATGTCTCATTGTAGAGGTAGAGATGATTCAAACTGCAAATATACCTTTAGTGAACCACTTTTTATTGATTTGACCATAGAGGTGGAATGATGAGAGATCCACTCCTGCTGCATTGGGAAGTCTTGGAAGGAGGCAGGACAAAAAGAAGGAAAGGGTGGAACTTAATTACCTCTGTGCTTCTTACAACATAAGATAATACAAAGTTGAAAAGCTTTCATAATATTCATAAGAGAAGTTCATGACTGGGAAACATAAGATGCAGATTGACTGGAAGAAGATTTCAAGCAAGAAAACTGGGCATGAAAAACACTAAATACCTTGGAAGAAAACATGAAAAAAATTTAAAACTTTCATACCTAAACACAAAAAAACCAGTTCAAGAAGCTCTACTATAAAGCTAAACAATGACCGGGGGGTCCCCTTCCATAATCTTTCCATATTCACTCCAGAACTGCTCCCACTAAAATTTGTGACCACCAGGCATGTCAGCCACGTTACATATACCCCATTTTCAAAAGCAGCAATGACACAGAGCTTAGGTGGGGGTTTGTTACTTAATTCTCATCTTAGCTTCTCTTCCCTAACCTTTAAAGATGGTGGAGAAGGTGTTAATAGCTACGGAGAACACCTGCTGTGGTAAACTGCAATGGAGGAACCTAGTGTTTCCAAAAGAAAGCTTCTCACATATCACTTTCCTCTACACCACGTGTCTATACCTCCTGGTCATTTGAGGGGAAGACAGGGAATGGTGTTGTGTTAGTAATCCTCTGTTCTTGCTCGTTCTCTTTTCACTTTCAAATAGACAAGTACAGCCCTACAGAGGTTCCTTGCCATTGCTCTGTGGAATGAAGTAAAGGAACTTCTTTCAAGGAAAGAATACATCTATTGCGAGTTACATTAATACCAGAAACTATTACTGATCTTTTTCAAAACTTGGATTGCAATACCTGCATTTTTTACAGTTATCCCTAACTAATGTTCATATATCAAACATCTCTAACTTATATTAATATATCAAATATTTTCATTTCTGAATCGGCAACATTGTAATTTTTTTCCTTATTCTTTAATGCCCCATGCACTCTACTGACTCTGCACTCTTGGCTTTATTTTTTCACTTAAGGTAGACCCGTATTGCAAAGAGATCTCCTGCCAGTCTACTAATAAAATGTGCGCCATGGAAAATCCATTGTATGTTCATGTCAAGAAATTATATTGATTATTCACTTTTTTTTTTATTAGCCAAACCTACTTGTTGGCAGAATGGTCAAGTTACAGTTGATACCATTTAAAAAAAATTTCTTAGCATTCATATTCACAGACTATAGCAATTTAGATACTCTGAAGACAAAAGAATCACTAGACTTCTATTCTGGAAAGATATATGATATTTCTCCCTAGGAATCTCTGCTTTTAGCAAGCTTAGAGGAGCCAGAACCTTATTTGAGATGACAATTTCAGACAATTATCTAATGCTGGTTTCTAATGAACTATTTTTATTTGTCCAAAAGCAGATGGCCCAAACAAATAACTGCATTGCGTTCTTTTGCCAGGTGTACATTTAGCAAATTTTAGAGCTCCTTACTGGCTTCATTTTCCATGCGTTCTCACTGCTGCGTCTCAACAGGAGAGAGGCAACTGTCATTTCTATCCAACCCTGTGCCAGGGGAGGAAAGCCTGTCTGGTTTGTACATGCAGCCCTTTTAACAGGCAGCTGCCTAATTTTGCATGTCTTGCAGTATTCTTTCTATCTGCTGCTCACTGTAGCTCAGAAAGGAAGAGCTCCAAGGAATACTGATTTTCCTTAGCTTTTTATTTCTGAACTATTAAGGATCCCCTTAGCCACTTGAAATTTCTGAAGCCATTTCTCTTCTACTTACTGGCAGGTCAGTCGTTCTTGGCCATCTCCTCTCTGGAAAAACATTTCTCTCTGTCTTTCAGGAAATAGAGTTATTCTGGAATTCTTGAGGTTAGAAGGACAAGCAGCCTTCAGTTTACAAGGACAGCCACTTACCTGCTCCTAAAGAATATTTCATTAAAGGGATTAATTCAGATCTGACACTACAGAGTTATGCCACTGATAAAGAGTGACCGGACTCTGGTCCAAGCTCTCATGACAGAAAGTCAAAATACCTAAGATTGTACATCAAGGCCAGGCAGACCTTTAAAAAGGAAAGCTGTCATCAAGTAATTTCACAAAACCTCTTCTTTAGAAAACATAGGGGAAAGAAGGGAGGTGAGAATGGACACGAAGCTGACAGTTGAACTGTTAAAAGCTGAGCATGCTTTCAAACATGATTAAGTGGCAGCATATGCAGAGTCACTGATCAAATGTGTGATTCTCTGGAATAATTTTGCTCTGGACTAATATTTAATACTAGATTAATATTTAAGCAAAATACCTAGGGCAACAGGTAGTATGACAAACAGAAACATGTTGATTTAAAAAAAAAAATATCATGGAAGCAGGACCCTTTCTCTAATCTTGCAGATGAGTTCCTGGGTCCCTCTACCATTTTGTGTGTGTTGTTGGAATTCAAATACAGGGTAAAGTGATAAATAATGAAGTAGCACTTCTGTCCTGCTTGAGCGCAGTAAAAAGTTTATCATGGCCTTATGTACTGGTAACATTTTTGAAAAAGCTTTTGGGTTTTTTCCTTTAGTCTATGACAAACTCATGAATATGTATGGATGGAATGTCACCGGGTTTCACTAAATATCTATTGCAGTTCATTCTTTTATGTTGTCTTTGTTTTTTTGCATCTCATACAGAAAAGGTTGTCCATTTGCTCGGCATGCATTCAATTTTCAAATCTGACTGCCTAGACTTCAATTCATTTTTAGACACTCCAAATAGAATGTGATTTTCAAAGATAATTGATCCCTAGGTGATACCCTCACTGCGCTGCTCATAAACATTGCACTGGTAAAGTATCCCATAACCAAAGCCAACACACAGGGAAGCAGCAAGGAATTTTTAATTTGGAAATACAGCTTAGGTCAGTATGGTCATACTAGATTTAATGTGCTATCAGATAAGAATGGAAGCACAGGAGCAGTATTTACACCAATAGTAATGAATATAGTAGAGTGGAAAAAGGCTATCCTTGTCTCTTCAGACAGACTACAACAGACATCATGGTGTGGCCATACCTCAAATCCTGCGTTAAGTTTTGGTCCCCTCAGTACAGGCAAGACATTGAGGTGTTGGAGTGTGTCCAAAGAGCAACAAAGCTGGTGCAGGTTCTACAGAAAATGTCTGAGTGGTTGAGGGAATGGGGGCTCTTCTGTTTGGAGAAAATGAGTCTGAGGGGGAGCCTTGTCACTGTCTACAATAACCTGAAAGGATGTAGTAGTAAGGTGGGGGGGTCAGTCTCTTTTCCAAGAAATAAGCAAGAGCGACAGAACAAGAAGAAACAGCCTCAAGTTGCACCAGGGGAGGTTTAGATTGGACAGTAGGAAAAATTTCTTCATGGAAAGGGTAGTCAGGCATCGGAAGAGCTTATCCAGGGAAGTGTTTAAACCACCACTTAATGTATTTAAATACACCACTTGATGTATTTAAAAGACCCGTGGCACTGAGGGACATGGCTCAGTGGTAGGCTTGGCAGTTTTAGGTTAATGGTTGTACTCCATGATTTTATGGGTTTTTTCCAACCTTGATGATTTGATGATTTTAAAGGTTTTATGATCACTTTAAACATAATTTCCTTTTTAAGATATTGCAGCTCTTCATGAAGGGTGGTGTCTTGATGCCAGTGCAACCATCTATTGACTTCAGTGGATCACCATTGGATAACCATCTTTCCACTAGGAGTCATCTAAAAGATCTGGAACTTCCATTTAAGGAACCCCTCAGAAACAGCTGATTTTACATTCTCTAAATAATCTTTTACATTCCCAACGTATTCCTCTACACAGAAGACTGAAATTTTGAGAATGAACTTCTGCTTCATTTTCTTGTGGCAGTGCTTAGCAATGCTCCACTCCTCCACCTGATTGAGTCCTTAAGTGTTCATAAAAACTAATTTGCTCCACGACTGTTGCCTCCCTCTCTTGCAAGTGTAGGACTGGCCAAGAGTTCTCAAGGTTATCTGAGGCTGGGATACTCAAACAACAATATGCATTGGGTAAGCAACCAGGTCACAAACTAAGGAACAAGGCTGATGAATTCAAACCTTGTATGAATGTTTCTGTCATTCTTTTCCTTTTTAATACTCTGCTGCTTTGTACAAGTAGTTTATTGCTTCTAAGTCTTGTTATTGTATTCAGAAGCTACATAGCTTAACACACGTGAGCTTTACAGAAGACTGGAATACAGATAAGACTGCTTCAGAAATATTCACTTATCAAGTAACTTTGAATCTAGGTTTCTGTAAGTAATATAAAATGGAATAAAATCTATTGTGCTTTAGTTCTGCCTCAAGAGTAGGGATACAGCGTGTAAAGAAAGAATTTCTAGTGAATAGTGAAATACATCAGAAATTAAGAAATCTGATTTTAAGGGCCTTTCACCTAAAACTGCCTCTATTATTCTTAGTATTTGTATTTTGTAAAGATGCCACTTGATCTATGCCATATCTCAATTTTCTATAAATGAGTAGGAAATACTTCTTTCCTCTTATGCACATTTTAGTTACCATTCATCCAGAATTGCAAGACAATCCAGTATTGCAGCACCGAGAACAAAATAGGAAGAACTATCCAGTTATTCATTCCAGTCCTGTAAGACATTCAAGGACATTTAGGCAAAAATTATGACACCGTCATGGATGAGAAAGAGAATAGCATTTCTTTTAACCAGTTATTAGCATTTCTGTAACTGTTGTACTGTTTAGGTATCATTTTTAAAGTCCTTAAGCCCCCTTTTCAGAGAAACACCTACTAAAAGAAGGTCTCCAACTTACAAAACTCTTGCTATTGTACCAAAAAGTGTTATAGCATGATATTTGTCCACTGAAAAATATTTTTACATCAAAAATTTTAAGACAGAAAAAGTGCACAAGAGAATTATTTTCTGTAAAACACAATCTTGTTGTACTGATCAGACAACCTGACACTATGAACAGCCTAAATCCCTCATCCCTATTTGTTCCAAACCGGTAAAATATCTTTACATATTCTCAAAAAACCCAACCAAAACAATTATATTAAAATAAATATCATGGTGATATTTGTATTCCCTGACTGCAATCTCATGTCTCTCTCTCAGTGGTTCAGAAAATTAAAACCACCTGTCAAGTCTTACATTACCAAATTAATTAGACAGCTGAAAACTAGGAATAGGGAGCAGTAAAGGAAGCTATAATGCATGTGAAAGGATGTTCATGAGCACATTAATTACCATTCTATTGGAGGAAATTATGCTGACTCTTTCAATGAAGTACATTAAGACGTCTGGGTATTGTTCTGAATCATAATTGAATATTTGCCTTTTTGACAAGAGCTATAAACTACTTATGAAACTGTTTTTTTATACACATATTTTTAAAAAGAATGTGAGATGAAAAAGAGGACAGGTAAATAGTTGATATTTTTAAAAAATTGTTCTGTCTTTAAACATTTATTTGCCAATAAGATTTATTCTCAGTCAAGACAGGCTTTTTTAAAGTTTTTAATTCATAAAAAAAGGAAGAAAAAAAAAAGAAAAAAACAACCATCAAGAATGAGAAATATCAGTTGTTAGCAAAAAGAGAGATAATCGGTAATGATACTACCAGTTACAGTGCTATATATGTTAAATTCATTATGATTAGTTAATATGAACTTCGGTGTAAAAAGGAGAACAAATGCAATCAAAATACTGTTTTTTAACATGTGATTAATCATATTATTTGAAAAACAGTACACACAGAGAGATGAAAACATCGGCGAGACATAAAAATACAGGAGGAAACTTATGTGAACATTTTTGAGTTTATTTAGTACAGTAATTCTAAATTTAGCACATTCTAATATAATTATAAACATTTTCCAAGCAAGTACGATTTTATACTAGAAGGATATTTTGTGGCACGTCTTTCTGGCCATAAATGGTGGGATAAGGATGGTTTGAAGCTTCTGAGAATCACGTTTTCAAAGGGTAGTAATTGCCAAATTGAAACACTGATGTAAAGGATGCTTAAAAAGGAAGAGTGAAATAAAAGGACAGCTAATCAAGAGTTCATTTCCAAAATTACTGAAAGTCCTAGAGATACAAGTCAGGCCAGTGATAATGAATTTCCACAGTGTAACAAACTTACATATAATCAGGAGAAATTTCTGAAATTTTAAACTGATAATCAGAAATACTGTTTTATCTGGTTTTGCAAATATGGGATGGAAATATTCCAACACTGCCAGTTCATTGCCATATCAGATCCTTTATTGCACTGGAACAACAAGAACAAAAAAAATCAAGTTTTTTAAGAATCTTATTTAAGGGCTGGCTAATATTGAAGGTAAAGATATAGAATGATTTATGCTTTATCTCTGGTACTTTCAAATACAAGCACATTCTTCTTTTAGAATAAAAGAAGTTGCTGTTGCTAACTCACATAAACTCCTAGCAAATTATCATCTTCTTCATATATTTCTACTATTTATTGAACTGTATATTTTAAGGACTATCAATATGTCTCTCAGGGGAAATAATATTAAAATGTGCAAGAACTTTCTCTTCCAGATTTAAAATAACACAGCTCCTTACTTTTATCGTCTCAATATGGTATTAACAAATCCAGTGCCCAGTAGATATTGTCTATTTGATTCAAATATTTTCTGATTCTTTCGAGAATTTTTTGTTTTGGTTTTTTTGGGCAGGTACAACTTCTACTAGAACAAGTTGCTGAAATCCCCATTCAACCTGACCTTGAACATTTCCAGGGAATTGTTTTAAATACAAGTTTCTTCCAGTGCACATTCCATTTTCCAGCCAAAATAGCAACTCTTCTCTTTCCACACCTTTTCACAACTTCACTGAGTGAAACCAGAGAATTTTGATATACCTCATACCTTCTAGCTGATAAAACCCAAGATCCAAAGGTAACTTAAAACAGACTGGTCAGAGTAGTTGTCAGAACATCAGAAGATACCTGAAGAAAAGACCAATGAAATTATTTTGTTCTTGCTTGATAATCAGCCAAAATCCTTTCTATGAGAGCTGAAATCCCTCAAAACATTGTGGCATATATGCCCCCTCCTGAGAGCAACATTTAAAGATCCAGTTATAATGACTACACCATGATCACTCAAAGAAAAACCCATCACATTATCAAGGACATGTATGGGATTGAATCACGATCATGGGACATGTCTACACATTGGTTCTGCAGTGAGATTTTCATGACATTCAATGAAAATCTGCAAAGTTGCATTTAGTTTCTTCTTTTTCAAATATCCTTTAGAAGAAAAACGTAATTCAGTTCAGTTCAAATTTGAAAATATTTTAAGATAGGACTAACTATATGATAAAAACTAATATTTCAGGGGTTCTGCCCAATAAAATAATGAGAAAAAATGCAAAATGGCTCTGACAGAGGTTACGCTGGATCCATTTGCAGGTTAACACTCAACCAAATTTTTCAAAATTGCTTGCTATGGAAAAAAATTCCCAAAACCCTTGAAAGGTTTCCAACTAGATAAGAATTCCAAGCGCTAAAGGTTAAGTCTTTACTTAAAATATCGGAATATCATTTGAAGAATTTGCTGACCTTATCTTGGAGGATCTTTTAAAATTGGAAGTTCTTTCAAAACAGATACATTTGTCAGAAATCATGGTGGTATAAAAAATATATACCTCAGGGAGGGAAATAGGCCAAATGAATTTTCAACATACTTTTGTCTCCTTAGTTTTAGGGGCAAGGACAATTCAAATTAATATCAGATTTTCTTTACATTACTCCCTCCCTATTCCTAATTTAGACACAATATAGAGCCAGGTTTTTTTGACTTCAGCACTTAAAATCTAGCTTTTATATTGATGGTGAGGCAACTAAACAAAATATTTGACTCAAAGTGCTTAAATAACCAGGGCTTTTGCAGCACATAATTCTTTCCATGTTCTACAAACATTCATGCAAATAAGGACAGTGCACCAACAGGACAACCTTAAACCAGAATTCATGATCAGAATTAAATCATATGTAAACAAGTTTCATTGCCTCCTTCCCTGCACTGGAAAAGCAAAGTTAAATTCTTCCAGTCACTCAAAATTCCTCTATTATGAAGTAAATAAGTGAAAGCATTTTCCAAAATCAGTTCAGGCATCCACACTCACTTGTTCACAGAATTGTGAATGGAAGGATATTCTGCAGTGCTTCCTATTTATTGCACAGGTTCTTTATAGCGAAATAAACTTTAACCTATGAAATTGCATTTTTAAGAGACAAACTCTGAGGCTTGTCCAGACCCTATCAATCCATCTCTCCTTAATCTGTTTTACTTTTGTTATTTTACACAGTGGCCATGACCTATATACAATGATTGAACATTTTTGACCCTCAGGAGAAAGACATGTCTTCAAAAAGAATTTGAATTAAGAGCTGGGAAATGTTTCAAACAGGGAAAAGAGAGAATTTTCAAACATATTCAAAACTATGGAAAAATTTCTTCAGCCACAGTAGGAAAAAAAAAAACCACACCAAAGCCTGAAGGGTCAAGACTAAGTAGATTAACAGAGGAGATAAAGGACAAGGAAGTCGAAGTTCATGTGGTGCTGTCGATAAAAAAGATAGACTTATTTCAACAGACTATTTTTACCTACTTAATGGACTCCTTTGAATTTGATACATTAACTAGATTAATGATTTTCTTAAAGTAATCAGCTTTGACTCTCCTTTTACTCCTAGTAATAAAACTAAGAAACAGCATGTTAAAAAAAACCAAAAAAACAAAAAAACCCCACAGGCTTAAGCAAAAGCAGGTTAAGAATTTAAGGAAAAAAAAATATTCCAGTTCATCTTGGGATAATCTATGCATAAATCTGCAACAGATTTGGATTTGCACCAAGAGCCTCAAGTTGTCTGCAGTGTAGTATCACCCTGCCATTTCTTAAAAAAATCAATGAGCATTGAAAGCAAGCAATGAGCAAATATTTTCAATAAAAACATTTCTAGCTAGGATGTAACTTTTTAGAATGAATAATACAGAAAACCAACTGCATTTAAAGACAGCAATAACATTCAGATATGTCTTTACATATGGGTAGTACATATTACATAAAGATATGCTGAAATACACAGGAAATGCAAAGTAATTGTTTGCTATGAAACACATCAGCGACCAGGGTCTTTCATGTTTGTCATGGTGTGAAATAAAGTACTAGGTAAAACACCCCAGAGAAATTCAAATTCTTGTTTGTTGAAATAACGCAAAGAAATATTTATATGTATTCCAATAGTACTCACATGCCTTAGCAATTCACTTACGTGGTTTTCAGTCAAGAAGTGTGTGTATCTTAGCAGACAGGATAAAATTATGGAAGTAGAAAGGTATCATATGTGATGCACAGCTGACAGTTTAAAATTAAAACCTGTGCGATCCTGAGGAAAAAATAATAAAAATGGAAAGAGCAAATGGTGGGACACTGGAGATTCAAGGAAGAATGAGGAATAACAAATCAGCTGCCCTTCTAGTGAGTTTCTGCCTCCCAGCAAAATTGAACACTTAGGGGTGATTTCCAGTTGACTGATGCAATTTAGCACCAGGAAGCAGCAAAGTGCGACAGCTATCTCTGGGAAACACAATAAAATAATCACTTGGCAACCATCACAGTAACAATGATGGGTACCAAAATCCACTTTGTAGCCATTTTGGGCAACCATGTCTTGACAGAGGAAGAAAGTGATGAACAATCCATACCCTGGCATTTTAGGAAAACTTTCTGAATGAAGAAGGACATAGATAGACACATATCTCAATAACCTCAGCTGCTCTGAAGGGATGTGTGTTTTCTGTCATCCTTTCTTTATGCAAGGAAATCCTTCCAGACTTTGTGTATGCCTGGGTGGTTAGAGATCCTGATGTACAAATGTTCATTGATTCCTGCCTCCAACAGTCTCACACAGACACTTTGCACACCCTGAAGGTCCAGGAGGGACTTCTTTGAAGGGAAGGCCAATGAGGAGTAAGTCACAGCTGGAGTAAAATCCAAGGAAGTGGAGTTAACTAAACATCTCAGGCTAATCAGGTAGTTCATGTATCCTGTATTTACTCCAGACTCAAAAAAGAAGGAACTAAGGAATCATATTCCATCTCATTATATAGCATCTTATATAGCACATACCCTTCCTCTTTCTTTTCCCCACTCCCCTGAATAAAATTCACAATACTACAAACCAAGCTGTAGAAGTCTTTCTGCCACTCATTCTGAGTGTGAAGCTTCCTAGTATCCCAACCATCACTGCAACCTAATCTCTCAGGGAATAAGGCACAGGGAACAGACTTAAGGCCCACAGGAATTTTTTTTTTTTTTTTTTTTTTTTTTTTTTTTTTACTTATTTTTTTCTATTTTGAANATTTACTAGCAGTATAGAAGATTGCACAGCCCTGAGGCTCCCTGCTGAAGAGTTCAAAGCTCTTTTACATATGAAAGGGAATTAAATCCTCATAACTACTTCCCATTTCATCCTCCACTACATAGGAGAGGAGATTCATTATACTGCTTCCTTAATTTGCTGCTCAAGGATAGTGTCTTCTTTGCCTGAGGTAATCTAACCTTCTAGACTATGAAGTGCTGCTCTAAAATTGCTGTTGAGAGTGCAGTCAAGAGTATTCAGAGCAGATGTACAGAGAAAAAATCAGGTGGAGCTTCCTGTACATCAGTTTCTGCCCATTGTCTCTTGTCCTGTTGCTTGGCACAACTGAGCAGAGCCTGGATCCATCCTCTTGATGCCCTCCCTTCAGATACTTCCAGACACTAATGAGATCCTCTCTCGGTTGTCTCTTCTTGAGGCTCAACAGGCCCAGCACCCTCGGCCTTTCCCTATAAGAGAGCTTTTCCAGTCCCTTAATGCTCTTTGTAGCCCTCTGTTCTACATGCTCCAGGAGCTCCGTGTCTCTGTTGTCCTGAGGAGCCCAGAACTGGACACAGCACTCCAGATGTGGCCTCACCAGGACTGAGTAGAGGGGCAGGATCACCTCCCTTGACCTACTGGAGATGCTCTTCTTAATGCATCTCAGGATCTGATTGGCTTTCTTGGCCTCAAGGGCACACTGCTGACCCATGGACAGCTTATTCTCAACCAGGACACAAAGGCCCTTTCCCAAGGAGCTGCTTCCCAGCAGGTCATCCCCCAGGCTGTACTGGTGCATGACATTATTTTCCTCGTATTTCTGGCAGACTGTGCCTGGGTTGTAAAAGCACAGTTTTATGGTCAAAGCCTTGAGCCGGGTGAGCCATGAGGCAAAGGGTTCCACAGGAGTTTCTCAATAAATAATTTGTACCTAGACAACGCTGATGTTTGAGTGAGGATTATTATTGAATGCCACTGGTCAATTTCAGATTGTTTCTCATAAATGCTCATTCATTTTCTCACAAACATTTATGTGAATGAAACTTAAGCATATGCTTAAAACTGGTAAGTTAATACAAAAATCACTAATATCCATTCTTAATCAAAATTTATACACATTCATCTCTGTTTACCACTATTTCTTTGTATGCTTCTTCACAATGATGTTTTTAGCAGAGGTACAGGCCATAAACACACCAGTAATTCTAGAACTTATTGTGAAAATGGAGAACACGGTTTCTTATAAAATGTAGCACAACAAAATAAACCTGAAAATCCCAGTCGTGTATGTTCTAAGCAAATTTTTGCTGTCAAGGTGAAAAAGCAGTTTTGGCTTTAATCATCAGGTTAAGAAAGTACAAAAGCTCATTATTATTTTCATCTGCATTCAGGAAAACAGTTACTACTAGTCAAAATTTCAGTATCTTAAAAGGCTTGGAGGATATAACTTATTCTAGTGATAGTCGTAAATCCTCTCTGTAACAGGAATGTTCTCCTCAACCAGAGTATCACTCTTTTATGAGTAAGTTTCCTTGACACAAAAGACTTGATTTTAGTAACTCTAACTGAGCTATGTTCAGTGTAGATCTTAAAAACTCCTCTAAATGAACTGTATCGTGAGAGTGAGCTGTCTGGATCCCTCAGGGTCAGGGCTGGAAGCAGCTGCGCAGGGTTCTATGACATGGATGCGAGGCGATCAGGCTCGGTTGCAGGCAAGGCAAGGCGAAGGTGGAGGCAAAAGAGACAGGAGCGGCTCTTTGGGGGAGACATGAAGGTTTATTCCATGAGAGCACAGGTTCCAGGGTCACAGGGAGAGCCGGGGAAGGTGAGCCTCTGTGGTAGGGACACGAAGAGCCCAGAGTAGGGCTTGGCAACATAATATATACAGAATGACATGGGCGTGGACCTACACAATCAACCAATGGAGGTAAAAGGGAAGACATAGCAACAACCAATGCTGACACTTCAAGGGCGGAGAGAAGACTGACAGACAGCTAGCTCGAGGCGGGAAAGTTTCCCGGGTGCAGAAAGGTTTGGCGGGGAATGGTGGATTATGGGAAGGAGAAGGGTAAGGGAAAGCGCCATCTTAGAGAGGGCAGTGACGCACCACAACACTGTATGCCTACAGCAGGTTTTTAGTCCCTCATAGAGACATACACGTACACACACGCACACACATATAAATATATATATTCACAGAGGACACAGCAGTTCTATTCAGCGTGACTTACCATTTGCTTGTCCTTGCTTATGCAGAAATGATTTATGGGGTGCTCTTTATCTCCCCTATCCATGTACAGAGCAACATCTAGAGAGATAGAGGAAAATCCCATTCACAGGGTAGCAATGACTGTATTGCTCGTAATAAAGAAATTCAATTTACTTGTCAGTTGGTTTTCTGGGGACATCCTTTGGAGGAAAACTGAACCATGAGATGTATGCAGTAAACACAGCACAAATAACAAGGGAGACAAAGATCTGGCATTGCTGCTTATTCCCAGTGTAGCATTGATGCACATTCACAATATATGAAACTGCAGACAATCAGGCTGTTAGTCCTGATGCTCACAGGACTATTGTTTAATACTATTTCTAACATACCTTCATTCTTGTCATCACTGCAATACATGTAGTACCTGACTTGACTACAATGTGTGTCAGACCCAAACAAACACTTCAACATACCCTAAAATTTAAACATATATTACTTCAAATTTTTAAGAATAAATTTGTGCATAAGCATTTTTCTTGCAATGGAAGAATATTTTTTAACATAAGCATACTTAGGTGCTTACAGAAGAAAGATTCTGTGTTTTATACAATCTAGTAAGTTTAAATATTTTGGAAAACCTACATGGGTTTTAAAAATACCCACCCAACACAGCCCTTACAGCTTTGTCATATGAAAGACTATTTGTAAAAGTCTGCATAACTGTCTTTCCATAAACTTATGAAACATAAATAAATTTAAGAGATCTTCAGTAACTTCACTAATCATTGACTTCCAAGATGATTTAGGAGGTCTATTGTAGATGTGTGTGATGGAAGGATACAAATGTTGTTCACAGAAGAGGTTTACCTTTTTAAGGACCCATTTAATCTCTCATCTTCTAATGACAAGTGCTGAGCAAAGTCCTTCTGTATTCTCCCAAGCTGACATACCGCAACAAGAATTTATACTTTCTTTATGAACAATGGGTCCTTATAGCTATAGTGTCAGGAAGATTAACTATTTTCATATACAAAGACCAAATACCTCTTTCCCTCTCCTCCTACAACAGAGTTATAGCTCTATTATTCATACTTTCTTGTAAAGAAATCATTTTTTCTTGTTTTAGTCAGGTTTTTCTTTGAAAACCCACAATGAAAGCATGCTCTAGGCTTCACGACTGGGTTTTACTCAGTGATGAAAACTTCCACATTCTGCTTAAGGTAAAGATTCATGTTATACCCCTTTGGTTAAAAGAATGCTGGAATATGAATATTTTATACACTTGTCCCGAAATCTATAACCCTCATTCTCCCTCAAAACACTCAGATTTTATCATTCATAATATTACTTCATTTTATCTACATACTTTTCCTACCTGGTGGATACACGCAAGCATTAATTCCTTGGCTTACTCTGTTAAATGCATTCCCAATGATTCACCTTCTCCTCCACATGACCAGTGCCTTGCACAGGTGTCTCGTGGAACCCACCCTATGTGATGAAGTACGCCAGACAACTATCCATGCATGCGTGCAGCCCCAATCAGTCCTCTTGTTTCTGTCCTACTGACTTTCTGTTTCAAGAGATGATATTGACAACCATTAAAAGAGATAAAAATCACTTCCACAGTGAAAGAAAACATGCTGCAAAATTTGTGCAACTATATAGCAACCAGTGCAATCAGCTGGAGGAGGAGAAAAACATTTTATTTTAAAAGAAAACCGGTGTTGCTCATACAGCCAAGCCCTCATATGCCCTGAGATGCTGACATCCAAGCAGATAGTTCAGCAAACAGGCACAAGTTATGTGTACCCCATGGTTTGGCCAGAATTTCATGCAACGACATAGAAAGGCAAGCCACAGCGTTTATCAAGCCTTCATTACAACTTTTTTTTTCCATAGACAGGAGACGGTGTGCTTGTTTAGGTCTAATAATGGTTAAGAAAAATTGTGCATCTGTGCTCTTTAATTTCTGTGAATTTCCTTTAGTATCCTGATGTATGTTTGGTCTCCAACTCTGTTCTCTTTCTTTTTGTCATTACTTCTTAATGGCCTGAGGCTGTTCTGCTCTGGGAGCAGGGCTCTCTTTTCTCCTCTGCTTTCCCAGACTGGGTGCCCTGAGAATTAGTACATTGGTATTCTGTGGTCTTGCAAACGTGGGTAACCTAGTGTCACCTATACCTGCCACTCTGAAAACCTTTCTCCCCTTCCTTTTCTTGCTTTCACATTCAGACATTCCTCTTCATTCACCATTCACACCAATTTTAGTGTATCTACATTTAATGCAACTACAAATCTCAACAACAAAATTTGCCCCTGCAGATTGAAAGAGGTATTTCAGAGCAATATGTGTTTCAGAGAAAGCCTTGAGAGGGGCTGGTGGTTTCAGAAGAACCTGAAAGGGGAACTGGATCCAGAATTTATTCACTTCCCCAGAAGCAAAGAAATTCTGTAGGAACTGGGGAAAAAAGTATGTCTATGCATGTAGGCCTCTCTGCTGACCACAGGCATGATGGAGGTTAGATTTAATGTATTTAAACACTTTGTTTGGTTTGTTTCTGACTAATAGCACTAATTTATGTTTGTTTTTTAATCATAGATTTAGCTAAGCAGAAATTATGAGGAAAAGCAAACATTCATTATTACTATAATCAAACAAGCCTGCTCAGAGAGAAAATGCTTGGTGATACTTGTGTATCCCTTTCACATTTAAAACCTCTTTACCTGGCATGACAAGATGATCAAGGGATATTCAATGATGTGTCCTTACATCACAGATACAATCTCACGAACATAATGACTTACAAATAAATATGTTGCAACATAATTTTGTGGTACTTTTTTCATTCTTTAAACACACATTTATTGCATGAATCTTCCTAGCTTATGAACATTGTTTGAACCCCAGAGATCTCATAAATGGCATAAAATTTCAAACACTTCAAGCTTGGAAACAGTTTATATTCACCTCCCAAGCAAACAACCTCTAAAAAATTCCAAACTTAGAAATGAGCATGACCTCCTGCTTTATTGTTTTACTACCTAGTGTTTTAAATTAATGCCTTATTCTGCATTAAAGTCATCACAGATATAGCTCTACTCCATTTCCATTAGGCCAATTAACAAAGGTCTTGTCTAGGTAGATATTGCACCTTTGAGAGGCCCTTCCACCTGTTCTGCTACAATTCTAAGATATCACGAATCACCAATAAAATTAAACTCTAGGTGAGAATCCTGTGACAATATCAAAAATCTGTAGATATCCTATTTATGTACACTTACATGTAAATAACTGGCACTCAGTAATACCTTAAGTTTTACAGAATGCTCAGGTCAAAAAATATTCCCAAAATATTCTGTCTTGTTATAAAGCAAGGACATATTTTTCTGGTTTGAGTATCATCAGGTACCTTGGTCTACAAAAAATACTTGCTCAGAAGTTTCTCAAAAATCTGACAAGGGTTGTAGGATTCATGCTGCACAAACAACTGTGCAGGTTTGTCTGATAGATCTGTTTTGGGGTTTTTTGGTTTTGTTTTTTTTTTTTGTTTTTTTTTTACAAGACTACGGTTTACATAATGGGAAGATACTTGCATGTTCCTGAAAAAGCACAGACATGTAGCAGGAGAAACACATAGGAAGTGCCATTAACAAGAGATGCAAATCAGATAAAAGGATTTTTGAAGCTGGATCGTGGTCCATGTGACTTAAATACAACGTGTTACCAACAGACACACACAGGTAATGCAACAGCACAGCAAAAACTGAGGTACCCTGACACAGAATGAGGAGGGCTGCCAGTAAGATTCGTCTGTAGCATGTACTTTACATGCAATTAGTTTTTCTTTATTGTCTCAAGAAAGTCATTGCTTGCAATTATGATGTATTACTTAACCATTTTTTGATTAGTGGCAGGCATTTCCTCCTTTGTTTTGTTGCCAGGATTGCAGTCAGGAGGCAACTGAAACCCTAAAATGGGGTGCTGTGGTAAAAATTAAATCAAATAAAAAATATTCATTAATCACCTAACCACTAGGGATCTTACAAAAATCAATGATAATACAGATGTTTTCATGTTACTAGTGTATATTTTAATAAGATTTTTATCAGCCAAGAAAGCATATGCCTTTTGACAGGACACAGCAGGCTAAAACACAACTTAAAAATCATTGACTTCACAGTTAATTCATCTCTTTTAAATATTAACAGTGCAAATTATGCTGTCTGACAAGTCTGAGATATGCTTTTATAAAATATTTAAATACCCTCATCAAATAGAAGCAGTTCTCTGAAAAACAGGTAACTATTTACAAAGTTACATCAACAACCAAATTGCTAGTAGTCATCAAATAATACCAGGTTAAGACTCTTCTAATTAGGAGCATTTAGAGACAAACATATAATTAATGTTACAACTAAAAAATGATGCCCTGAAATGTACTTTTTTTTTTTTTTTTTGATCTGAGAAATTCCAGTAAAAACTGGGACAAGCTCATCAGTTCATAAATAAACCCACCTCCCTTGATATCATCACATCCCCATGCGCTCCTCAGAATCTCTTTAAAAAGTGCTTCTCCATGTCCCTTCCAACCAGAAGCTGCATTTTGTAAGAGAAGACAACTGGAAATGGGTTAGGATACAAACATTTTATAGCATGGTCCAACAAATTTTATGAATGCTGCTAGATATCGTGAGTAGCCCAAGATTTATTTTTTAAGAGAAAAAAAAAGGGTAAGCTTTCACCTATATTCTTAGCAGAGATGTTTTACTACAAGGACAGGCTTAAAAGAACCCAAAGAATAGGCAAGGCAATAGAAAAATTCTGTGGGTTTGGAAACAGCTGCTGTAGTATAGAATCTATGTGTTTCTTTTACTCCTAGAGATCCTATCAGCAACCACACAAAATCCCCTCCCCATCTCTGATGGCCTTTTTCTAAAAAACTCAAACCTCAAACCTCAAGTATTTAGGTGCTAGCAGTTTTGAAACTTTTTAACTCACAAGATTCCTAAAAACTGAAACTTACTGTCTTTTAGAAACCAGATTTTCTTCATGTGCTCACAAAGGAATAGCTTCTGAGTCACACAGGATAACCCCTTTACGTGTTTTGCGTTGGAATTGTGGTATATATTTGTGCCCCTGATCTTTTTGATTGTTTGGGGTTTTTTTTAAATTTATCTTGCCTAAAGAATATGTTTTACAAGTCTTCAAGGCAAATGTTTCCTGTTTCATTCCGTATTTTAGCATTTAAACATAGATGCCCATTTTTTAAATGATGTTAATGTGCAGCAATAGTTTTCTTGTGACAAATCACATTAAACCAATGAAGAAAGTTGACAGATACAAATTTTGATGGCGCTTGATATTTGTTATTAAAATAAAATATTTTTTATAGTACATGGGATTGCTTGTTCACACAGTAGGAAGAACTAACAGATTTCAGGGTTAAAAAAAGCATTAAAAACAGTTTTTCACTAATAATTTTCCTCTGTTCAGTTAAAGAACACAAGAGCCTAAGTTTACGTCACCTCATACTGAACTTTGGGCTCAAATGGCTTAAAAAAAATTATATGTTTGGCTTGTTCAAGGACCTTGCTTTCAAATACTACAGCAATGTAATATTCAGGACAGCACGTGCATACTAGTCAGCTTCTACCACTGCTGTAGAACTAGGTTATTGTACTGCCAACTCTATGTTCAATCTCTTGTTAAATTGTATGAACAACTTAGTTTTTATGCTCAGTTCCTTGAGTTTTGCCAAGATTCTTAAAAATCTATGCAAGATTCTTAAGAAGATAAATATTACCAAGTGATATTTTGCAGTACCTATATTGATGAGAAATATTGTGCAGATTTGAATCTATGCAATATCAAGAAATAGAAAGGTTTTTTTTTTAATCTCCAAAAGGAAATAGGTTTTTTTAAACAAATAAATAAAATTACATTCTAAGGCAGGAAGAAGATATCATGCAAAAAACTCATAAATAAAAAAGACCCTCCATAGTAATGATTTATCATTCTTGTTATTATAACACCCTCAAAGCAGGAGGGGATTGTTTAAACCTTATTCATAATTTTTGAGCTCTTGCGTTTGACAGCTGCAGTGTCATGTATCTTGGGTTTGAGGAGTAACTTAAATGAAGATTCCTTACAAATACTTCACTGTATTTCAAAAATGAGCTGTATGTGTGAAATAAATTAGTACTCAACCAGTTATAAACCTATAAGTGACAGTTTACGAGCAATATAAAACATGTATCTCCTTCTGTAGATGGCCTGTATATGCTGACTTGCAATCTACCCTTAATTCCAGCAAGAGCAATTCAGTGCTTAGGAACTATGAATTTTTCCTCTTCATGCATTTCTGCAGTGCCTGCCACTCTAGAGAAAGCAGTATAGACTGGGGCAGAAGGAATCCTTTCCCTCTTAACAAATGCACACCTGCAGGACTGACGAGATGTGGTCAGCAGTGCAGTCACATATCCACACAAAGGCCCTGATTCAACAAAATATTTTAGTTCCTCCTCTCTTTTTGAATGAATTCCTTTGGCTTTGGGAGAACCTGAAGTAAGATGTGTTCATACCAGCATGAAGCAGTAGTGCACGTCTGCCTTCCACTGGGCAAACCCAGATGCTTTCCCACTCATTTGGTCCCACACTCTTTGTGCCATTGAGGAAGGTCTCAGTGAGTAGGAATACATGCAAGGAGCCTCGCAGTAAGAAAAGAAATTCTCATTTTTATGGAATTAAAAAATGCCTTGTGTGCATGAAACTATGCTGTGAGCAATGATAGGGAGAAGGTGCATTTGCTGCACATAAGCGTGAGTTAACATATCCCTCTGAAACACAAGCATTTACCTTCTCTGGACACTAAAAACAGGAGGATGAACTCACACAAATAGGACTGAAAACCACCATAAACACTGACAGGAAAAGGGATATGCAGTTTGGAACATATAAATAGTGATCTGGTAGGTACTTACCCTGGCCAACATCAGAGCTGTATGGGTTATTGACTTCATAGCTAGTTGTGGAGGACCAGGCATAAGCATGTTTTGTCTCAAATATTCCAACTGTTGCAACAGGAAAGTTATGAATGGAAGAGAGAGTCCCATGGAGGTGGGGCAGAGCTGTTCTGAGGCAGCTTCCTGCTCAGTTTCTAGGCTTGCAAGTCTGCCTCGACACTCCTGTTTCAGTTGTGCCTGTGTCGAAAGAAGGACTGAGTCCCAGGCACCTCAGTAAAAGGGGCTCCAGGACCACCACAGACCCCCAGCTTCCCCCAGTTTGCTCCTGGGAGGGTTCTAATAGGCTGACTGTGCTCACAAAAGGTAGGGCACAAATGATGCAAAAAATTTATTTTACATAAGAGTAGTATATCAGGTAATGTATAAAAGGAAGTGGATCAGCTTCTTGCTCTCTGTCTTTTGTCAGCCCCAGAGGCAGATCACCCACTGCAGTAGGAAGAATGCAGGATCTAAGGATCGGTGATCTTTTTCCTTCTCTTTGTCTCTTTCTGTCTTTATTCCTGTCCTCCCTCATTTCATCCTGGCAAGAGCAGGAATCGTATTCTACCCCTTGCTCCATACCTGAAGTTTGTTATAGAGTTGGGAGCTTGCTAAAGTTCTTTGTAAAAGTTGGGAGCTTATTAGTCAACACTTCTACCAACTGAATAGTGGGTTAGTTGCTGGAGTTAATTTATACAATAAATCATAAGAGTTCCGTGGCACGTGGACTTGTGCCTTTGGTCAGACCAACAAGGATTTATAGTGAACATCTTGCCCACTTCCAGGCCGTGGCACTAGTCTGCCAGAGAGATGTGAAAGAGCTGGTTACTAGAGCTGAAGCATATTTTGGTTTGTTTCTTTTGAGGTTGGAGATACTATGTGTGAAGTATCACTCAGAGGATTTACTGCAAACACTGTCAGGTGCCTCAATGGTACCTTCGCTAAACAATTAAGGCCTAAAAGAACATTGTAAATGGTAATAATTATCTCTTTTAAGAAAAAGTGTTTTAAATCCTTGTTAATTGCTATGAGAACATGAATCTGGGCTCCCTACTGTTAGTGTTATTATATTGGCATTAACACATCACATTAAGAAAAGTAAGTTCCCCGCTTCAGGGGATTAGTGCCAGCTACAAAAGACTCAAACACCTTGAGATGAATTAGAATAGCAATAATGATAAAGTTGATCTTTCCAGCTGAAAGAAATCTGAGGTGCAACTAAATTTATACAGAAATACTATCATCTTAAAAAGCCAAATAGGAATCAACACTGTAGAGTAACACAACAGTGCCTCATGTCTCAGGAGACATAGAAGCTTAAGTTACCTAAATATTGTATTTACTATTGCACCCAGCCAGTTTCACAGAGGCAGTAACACTTATTTAAGCAACCTTCATTGCAAACCACTGACAAAAAGCAGAAGAAAAGTATGGTGACTTACAAGCAAATTAGAGGATATCATCTTAGTTAAACCTGACATGATTTCTAACTAAATTCTTACAAAGAATTTCCAGGATATTCTTCCCATCCAATTGTTCATAAAAAGACTTTGAATTGGATATGTAATAAAATTAAACTCCATCTTAAGAACTTTACATATGTGCATTACTAAAGAATTTTAAATTGGCATGTAAGAATGCAAATGTGAATTTAGCAAAATTATTAAATATCACACTGGAAGAAAGGACTACCACCATAATTAACACTTTCCAGTTACTAAGTAATGTAGCTGTATTAGCCTTTTCCTCCTTGAGTCACTGCAAATATGCAAAACCCTATTGAAATAAATACATTTTTAACTCCACTGTTGCCTTTCAAGTAAAGGACAGTGTGTGATGCATAATGTATATTGCATATATGGAAAACCTAATCCTGTCTTTCCTGAATTTCTGAAATAACTAATGTTCAGTGTTGATGCTAAGGCCATAAAGAGCTGATGTTCCTCTTATGTGGAGTCTAGCAGCACCAAAAGATGTTTAGCTAATTTGGTCATCCATTCAGGAAAATGAGATGGGTACTCTTTTTCAGCCTATGTGGAAAAATTTGCTTCTATTATTTTGAATCACAGTGGTAGTCCCTGAAGTATCTATTATATGATTTAAATGACTGCCAACAACCTCTTAGTCTTTCACTTGAGAAGGAAATTTAGCAGCATCAGATTTGAGACAGAAGAAACACTATTTGAACTGTTCTCTGCAAGAGAAACATTTTCTAAACCTATTCTGAAAATGCTTGAATTGAATGCTCGATGGTGAAAGGGCACCAGGGCAATGTGCAGCTCCATACATGAATGTTGTCTACATAAACATGTTTTGGAACATGGTACAATTTTGTAGCAAAAGTTATGTCATGTCAACAGGAGCACAAAATCCTTATTATATGAGCTACCTTGTGTTCACAGAATCAAAGTTGCTGGAGGAAACAATTTGGCATTCAGTATATTTAATAGATCTCAAAATTAATGTTCTGTGTTTAATTGTAGAAATAGGCAAGAAACAACTCTTTGGAAATCAGATTTGTATCACCCTTATGTTGCATATGTTGTTCTGTACAGGCCAAGCTATTCCATTCTTCAGTGAGAGAGATAATGTGTCACTGACTACATATGAAAACTCACAATTTTTCTATTCAATTTTTGCATTAAAAATATTTAAATGAAATCTTCCAGAAATTATTTGACATGACTTGGATATGAAAAAGTGTCTTAGAACTGGAATTACAATCTGTTTAGCTAGGGCTGGTTCTTGTTTATTTTATTATTTTCCTCAGATAAACAATGGAAATACTGCTTTAACAAGCGAGTGTTACAGAGTATGGTAACACAGCTCACTTTAAATGACATAGTCTGTTGGGAAGTCTCGTGACCTGCTGAAACGTGCTATATTGTGTGATGTTTGTTTGTTATGGTTTTTAGAGAACTCAACTCGGCTACAGCTTAGTGCTATCTGAAAAAAATGACAAATGTCAAATAGGTGTGTATATTACCTAAAAAAATGTATCCAAAAAATGCTGCAAAGGAAATTTCCTGGTATTAAGGTATGTAGAAAACCCTCAAGCAAAGGATTCACGTGCAAATATTTGCTTTAGAGAACACAGTAAAAGAGAAAGCAATTTGCCTAAAAATCCATGCCAGCGTCAAAACTTCACTAAGGAAAGGGGGATTGTGATACTTTCACATTTCCTTAAAATACCAAGCTAGTCCTCCACCCCTTCTGTTTTTCTTCTTTTTATCTTTTGCCTCCCTGCTTTGCAGTTCATTTTACAGCTGAAATAGCATCAGCTACAAGGAGCAAGGAAAATATGTATCTTTAGAGTAAAATATAATTACTTTTGGGTAAAGAAGACACACTGACCTTGTAAAGGATTTTTTGTTGCTGCTCTTGGTTGGCATTCTCATAAGCTAAATAGGGAAATATGATCCTGGTGAAACTACTGCAGAGTACGTGCAAAGCTCAGTGGTAAATACAACCAGGAGGCTGCTTGCGTGTGAAAATTAAAAGATGCACTGAGCAGATTTTCTGAGAGATTTGGTTTAGGATGAAAGAAAGTGAGTACTTAGCTGAGAGAGGAATAATCAATCATGAAACTATAGGTCTAGGATCACCTACTTGCATAGAAACCTTCCCCGAAAAAAATCAACAATAGCATGAAGAAAAGATAAATATCCTATTCAGGTATAAACAGGCAGTTAGGAAAGAAAACCTGAAAGAATGGGGTTAGACTAAAGAAAAGACAAGGAGGGACAGTGATTACAGCTTCAAATACAAAAGGCAGCTGCAAGGAACAGAACAATCTTTTCTCTGTGCCTGTGAACAATGAATTATAGATTTAAAACTCTGCAAGACTGATTCACTCTAAACGTGAGAAAAGGGTTCTGAGGTACAGACATGCACAGGAAGAGCATGTCTGAGGGCCATTATGAACAGAACAAACTTTTCTCAGGACTGTTTTGCCTTCAATGGGGTCTGAACGTGCACACCATGACTGATCTCAAATTGAGCTTCAGACAAATTCAGCTAGGAAAGACTGTGAAAGCTGAAGTGGGGGATGAGTACATCTTACAGAAGATTTCCTTATACTAAGAGTGCCTAGCAGCATATCTCCAAAATTCATGATGGCCATATACCGAACTGCCTACAGAAAGGAGATTATGTTTCTGAGATACCAGGTCTAAAGGAAAACCAATGCTGAGAGGCTTCCTGAAATATTAGAAGATTTTGAATGCACCCACAAGAAGTGCAAGAGTTTTCACAATTCAATCCTGTGACATCAAAGCCATAAATGTCTCTTGACAGCTTCTGATGAGATTTCTCATTTTCCTTTAAGTCACCTAAAACACATCTGGCTGTGCTCTAAGCATTTCCACTCAGCAGAAGCCCTAGATCATATATGACTAGAGCATAAAGGGATTGACAGATTTATATATCATAAGGACAGAAAGAGACACTATTATAACCTAGCCTGATCCTCACCCACAGGAAGGAATCATAAACATTGTCGGAAAAACCACATGCCATTAATATGACACAAAACTGAAAGGTACCTGCTACATGACGCCATCAAGAAATGCTTATTTAGAAGAATTCTACAGCCTTAACAATCACACTTTTAATATGATTGTAGCTTGAAATTATTAAATGCAGATTGTTGTGCCTTGTGTAAAAAAGAAAAAGGTATCCTCTTCTTCCTTGACTTTCATTGTAGGATGCACCAAACCCCAAGCTCCATACAGATTTTCTGAGACACATAGAAAATGATCTGCTGATCCACAATCTTTAGAACAAGTCTAAAAGTAACTCAACTTGCTTTCAGAAGATCATTACTAACAGCAAATGAAACCCAGGCTATGTATTCTATTTACACACTCTCCTCACAAGTTCTTGGGTCAGTGGAAGGATGAGTTTGTGATATTGCACAGTCACCCACTTCTCCTCACTAATCTGCAAACATCCAAAACTCACTCACTAAATAGCCTCAGGTAGTTTGATAGAAGAAAAAACTTTAAAAATTAATAGCAATCACTGTGTTCCTTTTATTTTTTTAATAATTTCTTACAAATAAAAAAAAAAATCATTATTGAATTTTATGCTATCTTATATCACTTTCTTATTGGGTCTTCCATATGGAACCATCTCTTTCAACAGGCCATCATTCCAAAGTACCCTATCAAACATGAGATAAGACAGAAAAAAATAATCAAAATGTTATTCCGGCCCTTGTTGCTGTATGAATCCTATTTCCTCATTGAAAATTAAAATTACTGCTTTCACCTGCTGTCCCTACAAGCATGAACTTTATATGGAATAGTGGTCAGCATCAATAACAATTATCCAGAATCAGAAAAAATTAACTATATTTGGGGAAAAAAAATAAGAGTTCACAAAATGAGGGACATGACAGAAACAAGCACATGGACTTGTTTTCACATAAAATGGAATCCCTACTGACTCCTAAGTTTCATTAAGACTAAATATTGTCATATGCTTCATATCCATTCATGATGGTTTAAGCCTAGATCCTTGAAAAGTTTTCTTATGGTTAAAACAAGTCTGCTTTTTTTTATAGCCTATCTGCCATTATACTAGTTGGTTTCTTTCAGAATATTTTTTTCAAGTATTTTAATATTTTTGTTTCCCCAGTCCAATAAAGTCAGGCAAAACCATGTTAGGACTGTTGGGTTATTTTAAGGTGTGGCATTCGTCAGCATGACTGCTGCCCAACTGAAATTGCCTTTTTAACACTATGCACAGCCTTGCTCAGTGAGATGTTTACATCTTTTTCGATTTCTTTCCACATGCAGGTATAGGCAATCAGTGAAATCAAGATATTCTTTTAAATTTCCTGCAGATTAAAGAATTAAAATTAAGAAGCAGTAAAACTGTAATTTTCATTCAAGCATTCACTTTGAGGATATCTGGTTCTCTCTTCCTTTTTCTAAGTAGATTACAAAAAAAGTTTCCACTGAAGCAACTGCATTCTTTCTAAGACAATGGAGGTAAAGTCTCTTAAAGCAAGTTACCTCTTTAGGAACAGTATCTGCTAAAAGACAAAACGCTAAAACTCAGCAATAATGTATAACAAATTCACAACTCAAATGCAGGCTTTCAGTAATGAAGCACCAAAACTTTTGACATAATTTTACAAAGGAAAATTACAAGAACTTGCACCTTAGCAAGTGAAATATAAAACATGTAAAAGTGAATAAAGGCTTCCACTGACTTGAGTGTGTTTTAGCTTAATCATCAGGTATTAAAACTGTGGGCTTCCAAAATCAATACTGCAGGTATATTTAAGAATATCTACATGACAACAAGTCACGGGTTAGAAATGACAAGCTCCATTTTATACTAATTTCAAACGTTTTGGCCCAACAAAGAAACCCACAACAATATCATTATGTGCATATTCACATTTGAGACACTGGCAAAGAGGGAGGTGATTCTCCCTCTAATAATTAATTACAAAGGCTGTGTATGGCCATTAGGTTTCTAAGCTGGATATTTCCATTGCATCAAAAATAAGATGAGGGAAATCTAGAGGTGGGTTGCTGGTTTGTTTGTTTGTTTGTTTGCTTGCTTTGCACTGCATCTAATATCAATTTAATGGATAGGTGGTCATATATGCTGACGGTTCTATATGTCTGAATTCCTTACCTGCCCACCAGAAGCATCTTGAGATTTTAGGCTTTAAACCCAGATTTAAGAAGAACTTACATAAAGGAAAGGTAGCACCTTTCAACCCCAGATATCTCTGAAGGATTGCCACCACAAAAGAAATTGCTAGTGCATGAAACAGGCTGAAAGGTTGCAAAACTGACAGTGAAAATAGTAGACACTTGAATAAACACCGTTGTTTCAGTTAGTAGAGATCAAGTAAATTGTGCAGCATATTGGAAAGGATACATATTAATCAAAGTGCTTTGCTTAATTAGCAGTTGACTCCCATATGCTTGGCACCTTAGCACTGCAGGACAGTTGTGAAGCTCAGTTAAGTAAACACTAGTACCAGTTGCAAGCCATTTGTTCTCATTGCATGTTAATCAGCAACAAAGCATCCTACAGAGAAAAAAAAAAAAATTCCTTCCCTAAAAGGTGAGACAGTGCCTGAAGAGTGTCTGTCCAATTTATGTTATGCTTGCATTATTATTGAGGTCCTAAATGAGCAATGACTAATGCAGTTAAAAATATTGTCATTATGTGAGTAATCTAATGCCAGTGGATCAGAAACATTTGGTTGCAAAACCTGATCATCCTTAGAAAGCATTAAATGCCCCAAGACCTGGCTCTCAGCAGTACCCGATCTTGAACTGAGAATGCATTAAAATGATCCATTTCTGTCACATATGCATAAGTATAGCCCTCTCTTTTCCTAGGAATATCACACGCATACACAAAGCATCCCATATAAAACAAGCCCTTCGTAATTTTGAAACTAGGACTCTAGGGCACAGTTCTTCTCCAAAGAGTTATGGTTTATAGATGACAAAACTTTTGCTATCTCTCAATTATTACTTTCCACCAACAACTAATTAGATAGGTTATGAGCTTGACTCATATCAGGGCACAACACTATCAATAAATGGGAGAGTAAATTACATCTTCCAAATTCTTCAGGACACACATCCAGGTTTCCAGTAATGGATTCACTGAGTATATTCTAGGGTTTTTTCTTCAATTTTGAAGTAGGGGACTGAGAAAACTTCATTAAGCACCATTTATAAACAATTGACAGATAGTCTATACTTGAGTTTTTGTACAACTTTAAAATTTGAGTCACTAACGTTTCTTTAAAGTGTTAGCTGCCTGGGGATAAAGGAAAGGTTTCTTTTAATTTAATTTATTTTTTAAAAATATGTCAGGGTAAAATTATATAACTACTTCTCCCTGTGGAGGAAGAAGAGCAACCAGGAGGACCATATATGAGCCTGCTCACATCAACATCTTTCTATATGATCTGGGAAAAGGGATGACTTGTGAAGGTAGAAATTATTCAAATCATCAAAAAATAAGCTTAAAGAAGTACCGGTGGGGCTGAGAGCTAATACAAAGATAAAAGCAGGAGCACGTTAAATTGAATATAAAAAAGTGCATATAACACACATGGAAAAATAACATTAATATCTACAGTGACCTACTCTACTGATATGGATTTAAAAAGACATCTTGTCATCCTGAGCCCTTCGAAAATTCAAAGTTCCACCAAAGAAGGAGAAATAGAACACTTGCAATTTTTTAAAAAAGAAATAGCAATCACAAGTGTCAATCTGATACTGCTGAAGCCATGATGTGCCTAACTCTGATCAGCATGTACAAAGACTGTGCAAAAGAATTAAAAGAGCACTGGTAAACAGCAAAAATAGAAGAGCAATCAGATGTGTGGAAAACTATATAGTTTAGCTTAAAAAAAAATACAAAAATAAATTACAAAAAACAAAAAACAAAATAAAACAAAAAAACAAAAAGGAATAAGTTAGGAGTTAATAAAGCATTGACTGATGTGGAGAAACTATTCCAGGAATGATTTTTGCTGTTTCTTCTGAGACAAGAACATGTGAATGATCAATGAAATCATCACAGAGCAAGTTTTAAGCAAATTAACAGAATTTCTTTTCCTTCAAAAGGAAGTGCAACTGCAACGCACACTCCTATGGGAAGTGGAGGCCAAACACAAAAAATGAGTTTAAAAAGGAATTGACAAATCCCCAGAAGACAAAGTAATCAGTATTTTTAAAATAAGGTGTTCCAGTCACACCCCACAATTCAAGAGAGTCTTTTTTGATTATGAGAACTATACAGGGAATGTCTCACGGAAATAATTTTTTTCCCTTTTCTGTGTCACAGATTTCCTAATCTGCAACTACCCAGGCTGTTGAGTGAAAGAAACTCTGCTCTTTGGAGACAAAGAAGATGGCTTTATACATTGCAAAAGTATATACATAATTATATTTTTTCTCCCCTGCCCAGCTGAAGAGGGGAGTGATAGAGCAGCTTTGGTGGGCACCTGACATCCAGCCTGGTTCAACCCATCATAGCTTACAAGAGAATCACCATCCCATGACTTAATCCAGTAGGCCTATTTTAGGCAGTAGAGTAGAAGCTCAAATATGCCCTGACTTGGATCTGGTTTGCACACACACTCAAATTCATGTCATCCTGAAAACACAGGAGGATTCTTGTACAAGTAAAATTTATAGGGGCCTACAAAACTGGGACATAGATGCTCGGTTCCCCGTAAAAAATCCAAATGAAACACTTCTGAAATGAGTGCTACTATGGGTAGAACCATGAGCAACCCCACCCTTCCCAACTTTCTACCTCAGTTGCATGAGAAGCTTCCCACAAACTTGAAAAGTAGCATCATTTGTATCTAGAAGTAAAAGGAATGCAAGACTTAAAATCGGCACTTTTAAAGGCCATCTTTTGCAGATATGGAGATACTTACGGAAAAGGCAGGATCTGCATGGTGCAGTCCATCAGGAATAATCAATAAGCACCAATGCATCCACAGGCTGACCAACTTATACACCTACACTTATGTTTTTGATGTAAATACCTGAAACACAAACAAAAAACTTGCCATTGCCAACATTTCTAGGTTCAAGACAGGAACAAAAAATAGCTTTGGCAAAAAGCATTAACCATACCTTAAAACTCAGCATTCAAAAGGGAGGAAATAGATGAGTGAGGCAAAAAACCTGATAGATTTGAAAAAAGATAGAACAGTAGCAAGAAGATAAGTAAGTTGGGCTGTGTGAATAGCAGCAATATAGTGATTGAGAAGCTAACCCTGGGTTTTCCCCTTTGTCTCTACCAATTTACAGCAACCAACTGGTTCTACAGCTGGGTCAGTAGAACTGCTGTTTGTCATTATATCAACAGTTTACAGCTCTTCCACCTATGTACATATGTATAACATCAGCCAGTCCTTGGCTGAACTCTGTATTAGCATGATAAAAGAGGTGGAAGGGTGGATTTCTGGAGAAATAGAGAGCTAGGAAAAAAGTCGCAATTACTGATTATAATTGCATGTGCTCAAGAAAAACCATATAGGAGTTTTCAAAGCTCTTTACTTTAGCTTTGAGGTGAAAGTCACGCAAACAGGTGTATGATCTAGGCAGGTTTCCAGATTCATCTTAAAAGTTGATGTGTTGCTCACTCTGTTAAAAATGGTCATTCTGCTCATGACCAAACAACTACGAGCACTGAGGATGTGCTTTAGTCACCTGCTGGTGCTCAGTAAGTCATCTGGAGAACACCATGACTTGACAGCTGCCTCATTGAATCAAAACAGGTGATGCTTACAGACACCTTGGCAAAGCCCTAGCAAACCATTTTATTTATTTAGCTATTTATGCAGGGCTGGAGATACAGCTGGTATTTGTTCCCATTGCCTACATTTTGAATGAATTTGTCTGGCCTAGACACGCACACTGGTGTTTCCAGCTAATATATCACTTGAAATTTATTTTCATTAGTGCAATTCTCACCCAGGAAACTGTTGATTAGCGTATTCAAGCTGTGTGCACAATATATCATTTTCTCTTTCAGAGAGTAGTGGATAAGAACATTGGAAAGGTTTGGTTCAATCCCTAAACTTCCCGATTAGCTAACTTTTTTCCTCTTATCCTCACGTCTTCCCCTGTCAGCTAATATTAAATCAAATTGATCTCTCTCCGTAGGCACATGCCAGGATTCAAGGTGGCAGGGATATAAAGTTAAGATGAAATTCTCACAGTTCTCAAAATTACTGTGCAGCTGGATTAAAATTTCATTGCTCATGAACTGCACAGTTCATGAAATACACTTCTGTAATAATTCTGTATCAATGCAATGAGGTGGTAGATTCAGCTGAAAATATTTTACTAGGAGAGTCTTATGTTGGAACGCTGACTCTACAGTATCTGGATGCTCTACAGTACAATGCTGACTCCATGAAAAGCTTTGATATAAATAAGACAAATGATTTCCAGATGCCTTACAATTCCACAACCCCCTTGACTGTGGAGCTAAGCAGCTTTGTCATTGAGCTTAATAAGCTCTCCAGTTACCAAGCTCCCATCTGGGCATATTCTGGGAAAGACAAAAATTTCCTCCCCAGTTTCCTATCTGTGGACTAGAAATTCCAGTGGTGAAACACTGGGATGATAGCATCTCAGAAGGAATCAATAGGAGCCTCAAACGTTAGTGATGTTAACAGTTAACAGCAATACAATTTGCGGTGTATAAATGGACACTCAGGGAAGTCAAAGGAAGCGACAGTGTTTCTAGTAGTTACTGAGAATAGCTGGTTCAGTAAAGGAGAAAACAATAGAAAATACTGGTTACTCTCAGTTCACTAAGACTTTTGCTATTGACCTTAAGAATGACAAGGTTTGATCGATTTCTTCCATGGTGAGAAAACTTACAGGAATACATCTGCAGTGCCTCTGCTTTGAAAGTAAGTCTCCAGATACACATAGATGGTAAGTCTTTGCAGGATCCAAACCTTGATAAATGACTAACTAAGGGACCAGGGAAGGAGGGAAGTTCAACATCCTCCTCCTCCTCATACAATAGTTTTCACTGTGATTGGTGACTGGTATTTACCTGGAGTAGCATTAGAGAAACTATTTTGGCAGGTTATCTTTTCCTCTTGCAGCACTGCTTGCTTTTATAGCCTTTCCTTTCATGTCTCCTACTTTTCAAAAAGTAAGCAAAAAAGGAGGATTATATCGCTTCAGAAGGATCATCTAAATGCCATGTCATTCTAGGAAAACTTGGCATTAGTGGACTGAAACAAGTGAAGTGACACAAAAGCACGTAAGTCATCAGATCGTCTGATCCATGAAGATGTATCAGAGATAGGAAGCTGGGATTCTTTAACCTGCAGGCTCACAGGGGATCTTACCAGTGTGTATAAATACCTGACGGTGGACAGTAAACAGGATGAAGCCAGACTCTTCTCTTAGGTGCCCTTAACAAGAGCCTCTGAGCATAAATTAAAAAAACAAACAAACAAACAAACAAAAAACCAAACAACAACAACAAAAAACAAACGGGAAAGAAAAGAAAACAAAAAAATTACATTTAAATATAAGAAAAAAGATTGATTTACTGTAAGTATGGTTGAGCAATGGAACAGGTTGCCAAAGAGGTTGTGGAGTGTCCATGCTTTGAGTTATGCAAAACTCAACTGGACACAGTCCTGAACAACCTGGCTTTGAGGGTATGAGGTGCACTAGAATATGGCCTGGGCCCTTTCAACCTGTTATCCTATGTTACTGAATCTGTGTAATAATGCACGCTTTTCTTTGAATCAAGCCAGGTGAAAACTTCTTATGTGGTCCACCCAAAAAGTCCCAAACTTCTTATAAGCAGAGAAAAGAGTTGTAGAGTGATAAAGAGAGAACACTTCCTTTACTCTATTTGTAGCTCTGATCAGATTGAAATTTGAGTACATTAATTCCTTGTAAACACATTTTGAGTATTTATACTACTACAGGAGTGAGTGCTCCAGAAATAAAAATGACATTTACGATTATTCAAACTCCTTGCAGTACAGAGTTAAAATAGTCCAAATCCCAGCTCAGGAGGTTGTATAAGAACTGAAACTGTGAAGAGTAACACCTGATTTACAGCTAAATTAAAGTAAGAGATTTTATCCAAATTGCACTTTAAAAGCTGTGAGAATAATGCAAGTGTTCCAATTATAACTCACATGAGTCTATTAATTGTTTCTGCAAGTACAACATGCTTTTGTAAAGTCTAGTCTGAGACATACTCACTTAGATACAGAATAAAGAGACAAGCTGTGTTCAAGATGTCAATTTATTTGGTCCCTGGTAAGCTTTTCTATTAAAAAAAGTATTTTCTACCCTCTGATTTTTGGCACTTACTTTTTACTTACATTGTGGTTTTGTAATCTTCCTGCAATTCCATTGCTATATACAGTGTGGGAATAAAGAGCTCCCTAAAGCACAGAACTTGCTTTATACCTCATTAACTATCTTACTTCCACCTTAAGTTTTATCAAAGAGTAGGAAAAAAGAAATTCAACTTTCCTAAGGAGCAACTTCTCCAAGAAACAAATCAACACATGAGTTCAGAAAATCTTTTATTTTAATTCAATTTAAAGCATGAGGGTATTTTGAAAATTAGGTGTGAAGTCAATTTGCACACTATCTTTCCGTCACTCCATGACCAACGTGTGCACTATGCATTGCTCACTGATAAACCATCACATGACATTGGCATTAAACATATGAACCAAAGGATACTGATCACTCCCTATCAAACACTGACCTGACTGAACAGCAGAGCTTAAATTCCTGAGACAACTATGCCAATTTCACCTAAGTCCACAATCTTGGAGAAGTAAGATGGAAGTACCAAGGGCATATTGGAAGCCATGGAAGGCAAACAGAAGTGGGTTGTCTATACAGCCTTTCTACTGCCCCAGGCACACACCAACAGCAAAGGAAAGGCCCAGCTGCTTTCTCATCTGATGTCCAGTGCCAGACAATAAAAGAAAAAAAAACAAATCATAGTTCCCCACCAGAGGGATTCCAGTGGGACTTGCTGAAAAGGCAGATAACATCTGTGGCCCTGAATGCCCCAAGGTGTAAAAGCGAATGGCACTGCTCTGTGATGCAGCATGTCCATACCTGACAAACAGAGCCAGTCACCAGTGTTTAATTGTTATTTACTGAATGAGTAATATCAAAACACTTGTTTGTTTAGTTCAGTGAAGATTGAAGTGTCACTTTTAAAAATATTGCCCAATAACATTTTTTTGACATTTTTCTTTTTGAAAAGTCTGACGTAAGTGCATCTTTCAGAAGAAGCACAGATCAATATTTTTAACAGATAAAAATTGGGATCCTAAAATGCTCACTTCTTCATAATAAGAAGGCATTAAATCAAATGAACCCTCATTTGAGATACTTTTGAGTTCATGAATTCTAATATGACTCTTCAGCTTTAAAAATTAGGAGATTTTTATGAATGTTTAGATACCGATTTAAAAGCTTAATTTTAGTCAGTTGGTTTTCAGGTTTTGTCCATTTTTACTTGTTCCCTGTAGCTTGCAATGCTCATACTGAGGAAGTGCAATTACTTACACACAGTAGAGACTGAAAGCACAGCAGCACAATTACAGCCTTTTTCAGCTAATATAGTCTTTTCTTGTTAATAATTTATACATAAGAGAATTTTCCAGCTGTCATGTTAACAGATTTAAAGATGGGCTTATATGAAGATGGGCCTGTATAAGAAAAAACTATGTAAGAGACTACAGAAATATTATGTGAGAGATTAAGAGAAATCCTGCAAAATAATCTTTAGACTTTCAGAATTATCAGGACGTGAAGAAAAAAGAGGTCAGATAAATACATGGAAACGTTTTTATATAAAAGGTTTAATGCAAATCTAGGAAGGTCAAGTGTAATGTGGTGAAAGATGCCTGACTAATGAAAACAAATTGAAGAAGGCTGAAAATGGCTCAGAAAGAGAGGTGAGGAAGACTAATTTTTTTTTTTCAGTATGACAAGCACCACCAAAAGCTACTATGTGGAGATATTTTTCTGAGGATGGCCCTGTTCAAATTCATAAGAATATAATTGATTGATCTGGAAGGTGAAAATAAAACCTCCATTGACTTTTCAAGAATTTAATAGGGTAAAGTAAAATAAACTTCTTTTCCTTTGATTGTTGAGTATGTAAAAATGGTCTGGCTAACAAACAAGAATATTGCAGAAATGTACCTGCTGTTCTGAAAGTTAAAAATAACTTCTTACTTTGTGTGAATTACTCTGAACTGCAAAAGAAATAAAATCCATCTAAAAGAAAACAATAATAAAAAAAATACCTCTCAGATATTTCAGGAAAACTCTTCACATGGTGATTACAAAAGACAGTCATTAGAAATGTTGGTGCTAAAAATACTAATGCAGAACATGAAATAATATCTCATCATTATTAAATTGTCAGGCAGTTGCCTGGAGAGAAGCTTAAGAAAATGTAGAAGTAAATCCATGCTTTTCAATGAATATATTATCTTCTTTAAAGTAGTCTTGAAAACTTTGCTAAAAGCCAACTTCATGCAGTTACAGATAAATTGATTTCTTAGTAATAATTGTGTTACTCTGCTTAACCCACAAGGACAGGGAGATCTGACGCTGTGTCTTGCACTCATGCATTTGTCATTTGTTCCGTATCGAACCTGATATTGAAGCAATGAGGTATATTTGCCATTCAAATGAATTAACTAAAGAAGTAAGCAGGGGTGTTAAATATACAGTTGGATGGTTTATATCTTTGTACTATAATCATTGACATTCCATTAATGCATGAGATTTCAAAAAAAAAAAACCCAGTGAAAATTAAATTAATAGTCTTCATCCAAAATATTTTCTTTTGGAGCATGACCTGAAGAACTGTGTTTCTTACAAAGTGTTCTGATTTTAGCCCAGATTTCTTTTCTTTCATATGGAATATTTCAGTTATAATACTTTACACTTTGCAGGCACAGATGTTAATCATTAGTCATGCAAAATACAGACCTCAGCGTCTACTGTCTGAACAAAGATGATAAAAATTGTCCTAAAAGCAACACTGCGAGTCAACTGCAAGATCTATTGATTGAGCCACAATGATATAAGCACAGCTGAAATTTGTTTGCCTAAATTTATCAGACAATCAGATCCACTGTCATCATGCTTATAGTGTCATCATTCTTATAGTGTCATCATATAGAAATGTTTACCAAATTCTAGAATTAGCATCACTTTAGGAAAGGACATGAGACTGTAGTGTAAATGCTTGTCAGCTCAGAGAGAAAACCATTTTCAGCCTTCATATGTATTTTATTTTACTGTCAGTGGTTTGTTGTTGTTGTTTTTATTTTTTTTTTTTCTGTAAGAGGTGTTATCTCATACAAGAACTTTGCAGCTGATACTTCTAGAAATACCTTGTCCAGTGATAGACAGAACTGGCTGTACTCCAGACAGCTACATGTTGCAGCTGAAATGGAAATCCATAGCCAGAAACAGATTGCATGAGCAGAAAAATACTTGGACAAGCACTCAGAAAGTTGTCACATAAAGAGGCGCCTGTGAAGAAGCAGACAAACCCTGAAAAAGAAAAAAGTGTCTTCTGGTCTGATCTGAAAACAGCTTTAATACTGGCAAAAAAGGATGAAGAAAAGCTAAAGAAGAATTTCATCTTCACTGTGAAGCATGAGAGAATCCTTCAATCAAAAAGGGATATCACAGAAATATGACAATTTATATTTTGTCTAATTATTCATTTATTAGTTACACAATTAGCCATGAGAAGCATAAGACAAGAATTCATGTTGAAGATACTTTAAAAGCAGGATTTTTTTTCGTGGAAAAGCAGTCCCTAGTCCCAGCAATATCACAACACTATTTTCAAACATACTAAAATCAGTCACCATTATACCATTAAGTGGTATGGTCAGACTTGACATTAACATTTTGCACAGCTTATCAGTTTTCATTTTCGCAGAAGCACTAAATCTTTCATCATGACATAGAATGCTTTCCATTCCTGTCAGTGACAGAATCCTACTTGACTCTAATTTCCCCAAATCACGTATTTTCAAGAGGACAACTAGTAATCAGGTAGCAGATAATGTGCTCAGAGCCAAAAATTGTTGTTATTTACATTATACAGCTATTAAAAGTCAGCATACCTACACAGAAACATATGTTATAAAAAATAGGAAAGCTTTTTTCCCTTCTCATATTTCTATGATGACAGATGGAGTGTAAATCTTTTTCATTTTGGCCAGGTCTTCTTTTAAACCTTCACTATAATGATCTTGAAGGGCTTCATGCATCATATAAAGGACACCAATTGCTGCTATTTTTACTGTTCAAGAGATAGTTATAAAAATAATTTAACAAAAATTGGGGGGGGGGGGGGTTCTAACTTTCATTATTTTCACTCAAATTTCTTTGCTGATTTTCCCCTTTTTCGTACTTCTTTTTCTGTTCATTATCCTTGGTTTTCAGAAGCTGGTAATATTTCTAATCAACAGTCTCTCTTTCCTCCACTTTTTCTCAGTTTTTCTCAGTTCTTTTGCTAAATCGTTAGATTTTCACCCTTGCTGTCCATTAACACTCACTCCATTCCAAACCTTTTGTCACAGCTCCTTAATTTTCCCAGTTTTCACAACGAAGTGATATTTTCCTCTGCTCACTCATCTCACCCTTCTTAATCTGTCCCTGCTCTGTCACTACTTCTCCCTCTCTCGTATGTATTCAGTAATTGATCCCAAAATAGTTGACCCTCAGAAGAATTCTCTCCTTCAGAACAGAAAGCACTGAGGAAACAGGGAATCTGAAGTGAAACAGTGGCTGCTGAAGCTGTTGTCAAACCTGGCATTGAAAATCACCTCTTTGAGTCCTGGTTACCTTGAACTTTAAAACCATATCTTTACTGCCTTTCTCCATTTCTCTCCCATTTTCTGTTTTCGTAATTTCTCTCCATATGTTCAATCAAACACTAGAAATCCAACACCCTCTTACATGGAAACCAAGAGGTGATTACGCAAACTATTAGCATGATTTCTTCTCACCTGGAGGCTTGCAGGACTGGAAGACCTTGTTACATCCTGTGATTGAGAATTGCATTTCCTTTATTGCCAGTATCATGGAAACTCCTTCTTTGAAGCCAGGTCACTGCTCATCCCAACCATTATTTTGATTAAGGAGTTTTTTGGTCTGAAATTGCATTGCTTAAAGTTTATAGAAACTTAGCACATGTTAAAGCTATCATTTAATTTTAAAATAGCCACTTAATAAAAGTCATCATTCAGGTCCTGAGGGATATTGTTCAATCACAGTCTTAAAACTCTCTTCTAGCTCAGTTAAAGAAGTGGCCAAAGGACAGTATCTGTAAGGGCCAAACGCTTCTCTCAAATCTTGTGATGACATAAAGTTGCAACACATAAGAGTGACTGCACTAATAGCAATGTCTTTCTACTTCATTTCCCTTTATTTTATATTAAAAAAGGGAATAAACAATTCCAAATTTGCAGTAATTTGAGAAAATCAAGCTAGGGATAATCCATTCGTTTTTGTACTTTGCCCATAGACATTTTGTAAGTCTTCCGGGGACATATCTCTAAGCATAACTTCAGAGTAAATAAGGGCATTTCTTCAGCTTTAGAGTGTTTATATTACTATGGCATTAAGAATTAGAAATGAAGGTCAGCAAAACATGTGCACATGGTGGTGGTTGTTGCCATTTTTCTTTTAAGAACAAGCATGCATACTTCTGCTAGCCACAGACAGGTCTGAAACGTAGGAAAATTCAGATTTCCATTTTGTCATTTTTTGTTCTATTTTGCCTCTCCAGGTGGTAGTCAGCAATTAGACAGGGACATAACACTGGAGACAGAAGGCTTTATTTCTAATACTGCAGCCTTAAGCAGATGTAGTTAATTCAAAGAGCAACAACAACAAAAATTCCCCAAACCCACCACATACTTCTAAGGCCTTAAAAAATAATAGACTTCACTTCAGGCTTAAGACTTCATCTTAAACCCATAGTCTCCCAGCTTTTAAGGCAGAATCAGCTTGAATGCATCTGGCGACACCGGCAGAGCAAATTTGATTCTGTCCACAAATCCCTGTGCAGAGATGCCTTTGGACATCCCCATAGGAATAATCAGGAGCACAGTTTGGCCTCGTGTGTCTTAATTCATCCCATAATCATTATCTGACTTGTCACTCAGGGGTTTCTGCCAGGTTGTTCCCAAAATCCTTGTGTATTTGAAAGCGAGATAAATTTCCTAGACAATGCTTTAATTTCTCAACCACTGAATACACATTACTTAAGGACCAACCCACTAGAGGCCAAAGTTCCATTTATTTCTCAAAGATGGTCAAATAACTTCAGACAGGCCTCTGGCTGAAAAAGCTGAAGCTGTACTTTTCTAAATCACCTTTTGGTAGCTTCATACACAGCAGCTTTCTTGATTATGATATTTCCATTAAAGGGGACTTTTCCTCTGAAGTCTTTAGAAACATTCAGTGCTCAATGAAATATCTGAGTTCATTTCAAGATATTAGATTTTAAATACTAGTTAGTCTCAGCCATAAAAAAATACAAGCAGCTGCAATAAAGTATTTCTTTTTTATTTTCTCAGATATTTTTACTAGTATTTTTTTTTATTTTCTTCTATTTTCATACTCTCTACTTATCTCAAAAAACTCCAATTCTGAATAAACAGATGCAAACTTCCCTTTTAGCTGGGTAGAAGAATACTATAGTCACACTTTACTGCTGCATGGTTAAATTCTAGGTTTTGTGATGAACATGCATTTATTCTTTACTGAAACTATATCAATAGATGTGAGATACGTCTTTTGTACTAATACAAATTAATTTGCTTGTGTTGTGATATTCTTCACAGAATTAGAGGCATGATTCAGTACCTACAAAATTCAATGCAAACCCTTTCACTAATTTTGGTGGATTTTGGCTCATATCCAAATGGAGGTTGGCAAAATAGCCAGGTCTTCCTCCTCTTCAGAAAACCATGATGGAGTAAAAACAAGAGGAAGAGATTTGCAGATCAGTTTCCTGCAAAAAGAATACCACCGCTATTTACTGAAAATACTTGTCAAATGTAAAGAATGCCTAGCAAAAAGGAATAACTAGGAGATCCACTAGAAATTTATTTTATTTCTGAAAGTTAATGCCTGAGTTTTCATGCAACATTTATCTTGTGTTTATTTGTAAAATCACTTCTTTGCCATTGCTTGGATTGTGTAACTGGCCTGCCAACTAGCCCAGCTGTGCTACTGCTCAGTGGATGAGCTACTTTCCTAGCAGGAGAATCACTGAAAAATAAAAATTAGTATGAAAAGTTCTGAAACAGATTCTTGAAAGTTTCTATGAACATAATTATTTGGATAATTAATAAGATATATGGGGTTTTGATGATTATTTATTTTGTTTCAGTTAAAAAGTAATGTGTTTTCTTTTATGCTCAGCCAGTTCACAACAGTAATAAACAAAATACCAGTAGAATAACCTATATCTTTCTGCTATACTTCTTCAAATTTTCCATTTCCACATCTTGCCACATTGATGAACCAAGAAAGCACTAAAATTTGCGTTTAACCCCAAGTTTCTGAGAATAAGCCCTTTGAACACTGAATTTCTGCCCAAAATGGAGCTGATGCTAAAATATTGCATGACTACTTATAAGAAGCCTCCATAGCATTTCGATGTGAATGTGCTTACTGAAATATATTTATACCTAGTGGCAAAATTCTGATTTTCAAAAATATGGCTTTGGAAAAAAGCAAAATATCACTCTTCTGAATGACCACAAATAAAAAGGATTGTAAAAACAGAAAAGTTAATTATCTGGTTTTATTTGCAATATTCATTCTACTTTTGTGTGAGGATTTTAGTCAGCAATTCCTAGCTCTGATTTCATGATAGACAGTAAGAATGAACGAGTTCTACACATAAATGAAGTAATAAAAAGCAATCATAAAGACTACTACTCAGACAATTATAAGCACTCTAGAAGAACTATAACATGTATTAAATAATATGACACAACAAGATGCAGAATCCTTGGGATTAAAAACAGCTAACAACTTCATGCATAATGAACAGAAGGCGATAAGAATTTCTAGTGTTGCTTAACTTGTTTTATTTTGTTTCATAAAGTCTAATTGAATACTATTTTATAAAAAATTTATGGAGATTTCAGTGTAATAAGTAATCACATGGCAGTACAAGCCATAGCAGGAGAGGTTCCCACACCCTTCTCTCCTAAATGGATGCAAGTTAACCCAGACAGATATTTTTCAGGGAATAAAGTGTAAATCAGATATTTTCTTTTCCCTTGAGACAATTAACCATCCTAGCAACAGAGGAGATGCATTTTCCCTTGGTAACATACCAAAAGCACACAAAATTTTCATTGGAATTAGATGACCAAACAGCATTTATTTTTTTGAAGCCACAATGCCAAGGGTATTTCAGTACAGAATAAAAGTTGGCCAACCTCAAATCACCTTCTTCAGCACAGAAATGGACTTATTTTTGTAGAGGAGACTGATATCATACATAAAATACACTTATATTCTACCATGACTTTGTGAAGAATTTGCTTAATAAATTAGTTAACATACTCATTAAAAAGAAAAAAAAAAAATCTTTCCCATATTCCAAAGTATTTATCACTCTTTCAGATCTGCTTCCTTCTTTTTTTTTTTAAATCCAGAGGCAGTTTCCTTTCTTAGAATCAAGACAACTTTAGCAGCAAGAGAAGGGGAAAAAAACACTATCCGTGTTTGTCCTATCCATTTGTGTCCTGTCAAGAGGAATTCTATCGATCCTATTATGTTGTTGTCGTGTCGCACACTCTATGACAGTCTTTAATGTTATCTGAATATAACTTGACAGGCTGAGGCATTGCAAGGCACCAAATAAATATTTTTAAATCCCAACAGTCTGCTGTTGTTTCCAATATGCATGTCAACAAACACACCACTGCTGAGAGCAGCGCTGCCAGGCCACTTGGAAGGGGCGTTACCTGAGGATGGAGATCTGCTCCTGAGCACGAGGATGAACTGACCTGTGTGCTGAACTCATCTGTTCTCCCCACAAAGTAACTACAGTGCAAGTCGTGGCAGGACGGGCTTCTGCTTCCTGCTCTGCCAGAGAGACCTTCTTCAAGGAAAAAAAGTGTAAATCAGAACTTCTCCTTTCCCTTGAGACTGCCAACAACAGTGCTAGTCTCGGGGAAGATGCATTTTCACTGTAACAGAACAAAAACACACACACTTTCCGAGGAGGCTGTTGTGTGTCTGTCAGGTGCCTTCTCTCCCAGGACACTGACCTTCAGATCCTTTGGAGCAAAGGCTGAATTGTCAAGCTCTGAATCTGAGCAACAACAAAGCTTCTGTGAGGATATACTGTATGAGATTTTTAGCTGATAGAAACCCACATTGCACATTGAGGCAGATATGCTAGTTTTATGCCACTTGAATGTATGGATATATATTTACAGTTTTGGTTAAAGAAAAATGAGTTTCTATACAGTTCTTGAGAAGTATGTGCGTGCTGCCTGAGCCTATACATGACAGTCTTGAACAGTCTGTACTGTAAGCGTTCACATCATTGTCATAAATGCTTAAGTTAAAAGATTATAATTCAACTTAAATCACAGGAAAATCAAGACAGAGATGCATATTGGATTCTGCCTTGGATTTTCATGCAATTCATGGAGAATTTTGGTGACTTCCTTTTCTCAAAGACATTGCAGTAACAGGAGAGCTCTTCAGTAAGCACTTTACCAAGATGCTCCCCTAAGTAAAAATCTAAACACTGTTACATAAGAAAGCAGGCAGATGCTACAGTGCCTGTCTGGCATCAATAAAGATGCAGATCATATATAAAATTGCATTAAGTCAGGATAGAATGACCAGACTAGTTAATGGGCAAGAAACATGTGAAAAACCCTCCAGATGCATTTCTGGGAGAAGAATCCCTTCCAGTGCACATTAAAAAAGGATTGACCAACTGAATCTCCATCCCTGATCACACACTACAGTGTCTTTTTTTATTGCTTCACTATCTCCTACACTTCAGCAGCAGTAAAAAAATCTCCTCCCAGAGGAAGGACAAATATCTACATTCTGTACTAGAGATCTTTTACTCTCTACTGATGCAGCACTTACAATAAAAGCCATATTCAAAAAAATCCACAATAATATCTTGACTGACCATGAGCAAAGAGTAGCACAAAAGCCTCTTCCTCTGCCTCCTTGTTCCTTACTGAACAAGGCACAAGTACTTGGTGAGTTCAGTGACATCAAGCAGCAGTCCTTCCTCTGATGACTCTTATGGAACACTCAGTGAGATTTCTGCCAGGGACTTCTTTACTGTATTGCTTTCTCAGTACAGTGGTGCTGTTGGAAGAGTCTCACTCTGCCTTAGACTTCTCCCTAAAAAACAAAAAACAGGATTACTTTAATGATATCCATATCTACTTCATTGACCACATCTGAATCCTCAGTTTTCCACAGCTATGCCACTTGACCTGTTAAGAGAAGGTGGTGTGAGGGCAGGAACTGACAAGCTGCTCCTATGGAAGAGTGTAGTGATACTCTAATATCCGTAGTTATTTTAAGATATGCATGTATAATGTCTTCTCAGCAAAAGTTGCTTCCTCTTACTTGTAGTTGTTTTAGACTATGATGTGAGCTCAACCTCCCATGTTTCCTGGCCCACCTTCCAACTGTGCAAGCAAGGCCATGCTCTCAAAGCAGCACAGAGATTTGATACTCCCAAAACTGTAAAGTAAGAAACTGTCTGATGTCATTATTTTAATTATGGTAGAAAGGAAACATGGCTCAAAAAAGTGGGGACATATGTAAAGCCTCCATTCTTGTGTCCTTTGCAGAAAATGTCACTGCCTTAGGCTACATGTGATCATGATTTTCCCTCTTCAGGTGTGCTCACTAAGGATTGGAAACAAAAACATAGATCATATGTGGAATAATTTGTGGTTTTTTGCAACATGTAAGAGTTTAGGGGCCTACTGTCCCTCCTTATCTAAGCTTTGTGTTTCCTATAGCTCCTCTTTCCAGTGTGGGCTGCAACAGGGGCTGTTCATTCATATGCACCAGTGATTCTAGACACTGTGCCCATTACGAAACCAGAGGTGACTCCATCTCCAGGAGGAATTATATTCAGGCCCCTTGCAGAAGGAAGATGGGAATGATGGCTGCCCTGATGGAAGTGTCCAGCAGACATGGAAAAGCAAATTCTGTAAAGTATTTAGGTGCAATCCAAGGTCAGTAACGACCAAACACTTTCCAGACTGACAGCATTAGCAAAACTTCATGGTAAAAGAAACTACCCTCCAGAGGCCAGTTCATGCATTAGCAGTGTCCTAATGAGGTACTACAGCAACCAAAACCAGGCCAAGCAATTCCTCACTTTCCTCCTCACACCTGCTTCCCCTTCCTGCAACTCTGACCAGCTGTGCTTCTGGGGCTGTGTTTCTTCCCACAGGACTACCATTCTCAAACATCGACTCTGTCCACTCTTCCTCATTCAGATGGCACTCACCTAACTTCCTGGCCTTCATCCTCCAAAACCTTCATAGCTACTTCTTTCCCATGAGAACCACAACTACCTTTTCTCCCCCCACTCTAAAGGAGTCCCCTGAAGGAACGTACTTTAAAGTAGTCTGCTGCCTCAGCCTGTGTCCAGTGCTAGAAGTAGGGCCCATTCGCTGTGGTTTATCCTAGAGTTATCATTCAGATATTTTCTCTGACATTGTGGTTTAAAGATTCCTTTTTCATCTCACAGAACAGATGTGGAGGGCTTTCTGCAGTGAAATAAATCAATAAATAATTACCGCTTCATATAGCAGGGCACCATGAGCCACTGGCGCAGCTACTCGGATGAGACAGATAAGTACCAATGATGTTGGAAGAATCCTGCCTTGATAGCCCTCAGCCTTCTAAATATCTGTCATCAATGAGCAAGAAGCATCTGTCTAGTGCTTCAAACCAATTCACACAGAATAAGGGCACCTTGCAAAAAAATTAATGTTCATCCAAGGAAAGAGATGCAGAAAAATGGCAAAACAAGAATTATATTTACATTGAAAAACGCTATGTCAACAAAAAAGTCTAGTCAACCTAAAATCTGTCTTCAGGTCCTGACTTGCTAGCTTTCTATACAAAAACCTCGTAGTCAGAGATCACTGTAACTCCAAAAAAAATCTAAAATCTTGGGCCTGAGGCTGAACCTTTCACCTGCAGAGGACTTGGAATTCATCCATTTGCTGCAGGATATTAGAGGTCGATCAGGACAAATCCTTCAAGTTCCTATCACCAGGTATACTTGCAGCATCATAAAGGATGATAGTTCCAGTGTCAAATCTAAACAGAATAATTTATAGAAGAAATAAGATTAAAGCATGAAAGCACAAAGGTAATTATAACTATTCCCCAACTAAAGACAGGATCGACAAAAACATTCCTCATTGAAGACTGTAGGACCTACTCTTGAAAACTTTTGCATACAGAACTTCAACAAGTTACCCCTACAGAGAAAAATGCACTGAAAATAGACAGCTTTTTTCCCCTGGAAAATATTTAAAAACCAAGCTGGACAGGAAATCAGTACAGAGTGCACTGACCAGGCTCAGGGCACAGCTAGGCAAGCACACTGGTCAGCAACTTGCTTACATACAACAGTCTGCTTTTATTATCCTCTCAATTTTCCCAAGCTTCTTCCTCCCCAAAACTCAAAGATCCCTTCATTTCTCCTATTTTTTGGTTCTTTCCTTAAACATCCCTTAGTAAGACATATTCAATGTTGAGATGCCTTTCCCCTTGCATCCCATAACAGGGCCCATACCTCCTAAGCAATAGCCCCCCTAGACTCCAAAAAGATACTCAGAAGATCCTGCCCCATTGACTCATCATGATGAGTTCCATGCTGGCACAAGAGTTTGTGATTTCTTTGTGACAGACCTGGGAAGAGCCAGGCAGAAACTCGTGTCTCTATCAGGGTTGCTGGGGGTCCCTTGCCCATAATCATGTTTCTGTGCTTCTTTGTGCTCATGTGTAGTGATGAGTCTTTAATTCAATAACCCAAGATTCTTTCCTTGCGTAGCAGTGCCTAAAACTGAAAGCAGTTCTGCAATGGTAATGTTACAGATAGCAAAAGCAGTGGGTGGATGGATTCGCATATCTGAAAACGATAGTCTTATCAGCCCTTCCCAGCACAGTGTCACCTCTTCCTTTCTCTATCTGCAACACTTTACTCACAGTTCAGCTCTGATGCATCCACTTTGGCAGAGCTGCCACCTAGCTATCTTGCGTTTACACAATTGATTAGTCCTGCTTTAGCAGGAAATTTTGTGCTGACCTTAATGGATTTCACCATATTTTTAGGACACTTCTGTAAGTTGTCAATGCCACCTCGAATTCTAATGCTCTCTTCCAGCATTCTTCATTCAGAGAAGTGTAATCTGTGCATTAAGAAACAGGCTCTGCTTTCAAGCACCCAACTTGTAAATGAAAGCACTAAATAGCACCAATCCTATGAAAGGCCACTGTGGAACTGAATGTACCCCTGCCATTTAGCAGTGAGGCTCCACAAAATTCATTTCCCTGACAGCCAGGGTTACACTTGTGCCTCGGTCTTTCAGGGTTTGCTTCTGTGTTCCTACTTCATGCATGTAGTTAATAATTTTACCTAGTCTCCCTTGCTGTGCATTACCTTTTCTTTACTCTGGAGTCCGAGAGTTTAAGTTAGCACCATTAATATCATTCAGGGAAGCTTCAGCTACTCTGAACTCCACATATCCATACGCTTGTTTCTTAGAGGATTAACTTTTTAGGGTTTTTTTGTTGTTGTTGCTGCTGTTGTTGTTGTTGTTTTGTTGTTGTTTTTGTTGTTTTTTTTTAATTTGTTAAAGTTGTCTTTTTAAAGTCTATTGGGTCAGACTTCTTTTTTTTCCCTGTGGTTTTATATATTTATTTCATGTTCTTCCACTTACCTTTTCTAGAAATAGATTCAAATTGTTCACTTGAAAAGGTAAGAGTAAGCCTAAAATTAGTAGCTAACCAATTAAAGAAGCCTGGAGACTTTCTGCTACTTCTGTATGAGAAAACTCTTACAAGGAACTTAAGGAACTTGCAAAAGTTTGCTGTAGGCTGTATCCTTTCCAAAGAGTTACTGCTCTGGCTGATGTTCCCCATCACTACAAAACTTTGTGCTTTAGATAATTGGTCCAAAATATCACCTTCTGGTCTCCATTGCTAAGAGCTTCATAAGTAACCCTAAACACACCTTCTTTCTCATTTTCCCCATCCCCTTTCCCAAAGGAAGGAAACCTTTCATCTGCCTGCAACTCAGAGTAACTGGCACAGAATGCAACACCTCTTTCTGCTGCTCCTCTTCCCCTAAAAAATTAGTTTTTTAAGCAAGCTCTTTTACCTTACTTGAATTCAAATCTATATGACAATCCAGATGAATTTCATGAAAACATGGATTTCAAAAAAGTGTCAAATGTAAAACTAAAGAATATAAACTTTAACTTCACTGAAAATTTCACAGTTCTCCAAGTACTTTTGCTACATGAAAAATCCACAGGAAAAAAAAGAAAATCAGACAAATTTGCAATAATAAAAAGTTCAGGGATTTGGCCAAAGTCAGCAGAAATCCTTCATTTAAGATCGTTCATTACTAGGATTTTGCCTAGATATTTGACCTAAATTAATTAGCTCACAAAATATTCTCCAGAATGTGAGCTGATCGCGTATGCATGGCATTATCATCTGTAAACATGAATGCAAAATACTTAAAATACAGAACAGAGTGTGTAGGACAGTAGTGCTAAAATGCTCCATTTCAGGTGTTGAACTATACCAGTCTGGGATACTTCAAATGGGACACTCATATTCCATGTGTCAATTCACGTGTCCCTTCTAAGAAATAGCAATTAGATCTGACATGGAGTTTTGATCCAAAACCCTCTTAAAGCAGGGAGAATTGAAGGAAGTTCCACTTGCTGAAATAAAACCATTGCTGAAGGGGAAAAAAAGAGAAGGATTGGAAAGAGTTGAGGGTGAGCATGGAATTTGCAATACTTGCATATATCATCTTGCTAATTATTTTGTATACTACTTCTCTGCTTCTACAATTTGACAATCCTTGCCTATGAACAGAGATTAAACAAAAATAATTAAAAAGGGAAACTAAGCAACATGGCAACAGATATTTCTTCAGAAACTGTTAGTTATATGACAAAAAAGAAACTGTTTGAGCCATTTTTCAGTTAGCTTAGTTTATGTAGAATCAGATATTATCAGAGACATTGATTAGAAGATGATAGTGCCATTCAGAATATTAAAAAAGAATCTATAGATTATTTCAGACATATTTTATTTAGAGACTTAACTCTTCAGAGTATAAAATAAACCCTAAGTCGAAAAATTCTGTATCATTCTGTGCATGTATTGACCTAGCTGACAATTAGCACAGTCCAATATTTCAAATAATTGTGCATGTGTATGATGATGTATGATCAGTTTAAAAGTATTTACTAACGTACTTCACTTTACAAGGACTTCTAAATAGGACACCTGTCATGATTATTCTTGTGTAAAGCAGAGTCCACCTAACCAAACTAACAATAGTTGAGCAAATATATATAATGTGCAATAGGTTTCCAGTGTCAAAACTAAGGCTTACACTGGTTTTGAAATCCACAAGTTTTTAATGGTACTGGAAGATCCACATCTGGCTCAGACTTAGTGTCATCCACCCACCACAAAGTCTGCCTTTGTTGTTTTGTTTCTTCACTAAAAGAATTGATAAGAATGCAAAATTTTTACAATTAACAATGGAAAGGGTGAGCATTTAGCTCTTTGCTCGTCTGAGGCTAAGTATTACATGTGAATTTCTCATTGCTTTTGTGATTGATGGATGTCTAAATGAAAAATCTGTCATTATACTAATAATGCCAACTATTCTGAATTTTTCTTTTGATAAGACTGGGAACTTTTATTTTCATAAAGATAATTAACATATTTCTGTGTGGTCCAGGAATATCTTAAAGCACAACAGAAAAGAAAGAAAGCTTTTTCTGTATTTGTTTAAATGTTACTACAGAAAATAAAACCGGCTACAATTCTGATTGTTTTGTGGCCAGAAAAAGCAAACATCTGGAGTGTAAACTAGGAAGATCCCATGAGACATAAATGATCCAAATATGATCAGACATTCTGGTAACCAAATTAAATATATCAGAACACAGGCAGTTATTTCAATCTACCTGACTGCATAAACAAAAGTCTCCCTGTCACAGGACTGGAAGTGAGAAGTTCCCTGAGATTTACTGAGGGAAAGGGAGGCTTATTCCACACCATGTTCTAGGTAAGATGGGTCAAGTTATTTGTATAATACACTGTTATTAAAGCACACAGGTGAGAGGAGCAGAGGACAGTGAAAGCATCTCATTATCTAAACTACTGTCTGTATCAACATCCTGTCACTGTCGTATTTTTGTATCTTTCCTTCCACACAGTCACCTCTTCTGGCAAATAAAATAGAAAGACTACACAGGATGGGGTGAAAAAAGCATGTTCAGAAAGCTGGAGTTAAAAATAATAAAAAGGTGTGATAGGGCAAATAGAAATCTCTCACCACTCAAAAACGACTGAATGATGTTAAAATGAGAGTAGGATGTGATGTGCTCTCTTAGCAGACTTTCATGTATCTCCAGTCACAAAGTATTCACTGACCCATGGACACAGATTGCTAGTTTATGGCTCATGCCATCAGCAACCCAGCTAAGAAAATCCATTCTCCTATAAGTTCTGTGAATAACGTTTTTTCAATAGAAAAAATAGATTTAAGAATCATGTATATATTTTTTATAGAAAGTGGTTTTGCATATTCACAATAGAAGACTGGAGGATATTGTAGCTTACCGTCATAGCAATAACAACAAGCTTTCCAAAGTTGCTCCCTCTGAAAAATAAGAAATTAGCCACTACACAAATTATCTTGTTATATTTACTTCATGCACAGTGGGATCTCTCAGCAAAGAGATGAGATGCAGGTAGAGATTTAAAAGTCAATTTCCAGCCAACTACTGCTGCTAAAGGAGATGAATTTTCTTTCCAGACACCCGAGTTTGATATAATACATGGCTAAAGCTCTAATGAAGGCAACAGAGCTGCTGCTGACATAATCACCTGAAGAATCTGACAAAGATGATGACAGATCTGATCTTTTGGGTCTAGATTGTGCTCAATGGATGACTGATTTTTATTATTTAATGGCCAAAGTACTGAAAATATGTTTCAGGCACAGCTGAAAGTAAGATTTGACACACTACTTTGCATTTGAAACCATAAGTTTCTACAGGTTTAGAGAGAAATTATTTCATCACGTTTTCAAGTTTTTTGGTTGAAGTGGAGCACTAGGTGATACACAAGGAGATACACCTGCACACCCAAGAGCCACATCTAAAACTTCCAGAGGGGAGAGTTATAATTTTCTCTCTGCTTTGTGAGCGTCTGGTTAGATGATTCCTCTGGAGAGCAGGCTACAAATTCCCACTGTGCACCTTCAGAGGTTTTCCCCAGACTGAAATGTCAGTTCTTCTGGTGCACATTTGTCTCCATTTTAAACAGTTTCACTTTATGGCATCTATCTAAATAATCTTCGAATAGGGTTCAGACCTCAGATGTTCCTGACCTCACGGACGACCACTCCATTGTTACATCCTGAAGTATAAGAATATAATTATTAACACCGAACAACTTCAGCAGGAAAGAAGAGGAAAGATCCATTCAAAGTTCTCTTTCTTGATTTTTATCCATCTTCTTAGACCTGGAAGAATGAGTAAATTTGGCGGCTACAACAAGCTTCTGAAAAGGATCAGATAGCTCTTCCAAATGTTTTTATACATGCTGCTATGTCCCTGACGAATCCAGAGAAATATTTGGGATATATTTCAACAAATGTTATTGTAGAACCACTTTTTCTATTAAAGGTCCTAAAGTATTCCCCCAATTTTGCAACAGTCTCAAAAGTTTCGTATTGACTAAAACTGCATTTTTCACTAGTTAAGCTATTCAGTTGGAAAACAATATTCAACCTTGTTAGGATGCCATGAATCAGTCAAAAAATAGAAGTGCTAACAGAAGATATCAAGAGTAAAAGAGATAGTATCAGGAGTAAAAGAGAAGGTATCAGGAAGCTTATAAAAGATTAAATTAAGGACAGAGTAGATGGATTCCAAAAGTATTTAATTGAATAGTCAGGAGGCCATGAATAACACTTAAAAAAACCCCAAAAAAACCAAACAAACAAACAAAAAAACCACCCAAGTAATAAAACCCACCAGCCCAGAGTCAGGAGGAAAAAAAATAAAAGATGAGAGAAGACAAAACCCAAAAGGAAGAAGAGGAGTCTAAGATAACAGAAGAGTATGAAACCCAAAACGGAATAGTTTGACTTTGAAACAAAAACATTCCTCAGCTGATCCACAGTTTCAGGTCATCTAATCTCCCAGTGTAAAGTAAATGGTTGCAATTGGTAAATTGCATTGGAACGAAGTATTTAAAAAGAAAAACCTAAGTGAAAGTCACTATAAAACATGGGGAAAGATCTCATTTTTACTTTTGGCTTTTCATGCCTCTAAGGATGTAAACGAAAGGACTTGTGATGGAAAGAATTTAGGAATACTTAACTGTTCAGTACTATATGACATCAATATCACTGCTCTGTAGAACTAGAGTGAGCCATCTCACACCAAATGCTCAGCATGAAAAGTAACACCTGTGTGTGCAGGTGCAATCTTTCAAGTTGACAGAACTTGCTAGTATTTTGAATAAGAGATGGTATTTTTCTTTACAAATTCTCAACATATCTGATTGATTTCTTTTTTTCTTCACTGATACAATTGTTTAGGAAGTACTCACTCATGCAGCAATCAATAAACCTCACCACAGTCCCTGCTTCTGCCTGTTCACACATGGCAAAATACACAATCATTTTTAAATTACTGGAACACTACATTTAGAAAGAGCCCATTTTTAGTCTATGTCATTTATCTCACCTAAGACAAACTTCCTTTGCGAGAAGCCACATCAATACTCCAATAAATCCAGGCTGTAAATTTGTTGCTTTGAGAAAAACCAATTAACCACTGCCTAAGCAACGGAACAGGTCTCCTTCAAAACTTTATTTGTGACTTCATAATCAAAGTCTTTCGCTCACCAGCAAAATTTTTTGCTTATCCATTCATTCAGCTGAATATTCTTTCCATGACATTTTGCTCCTTTGTAGTGATTTTTTCATGCTATTTGTTATTTACAATTAAATTTGTTTCTAGGTGTCATATATAAGTTGTTACAAAGCGAGATATGAGATGCAAGCAATTCACTACAAGATTTGTGCATATCATTGGGATTCTGTTCACACTACTATTTGCAGAGCCTCCAGAGAGTCCAGTATCCTATGTGTTATTTTTTGTATGTGTTTTGTATAAATTCTGTATGTTCTGTATGAGTTCAGGAGAGACACAGAAGAGCTGCTCCACAAAACTAATATTTCCAGACAGTCAGAATGGAAAGGCATACCAGAGCCCATTCCAATGAAATTTTAGAAATCATGTCAGATACTCATATCTAATTCATTTTTTCCACAATTATCATTTTTTTACCACCATATTTCTTCACCCAGTTTTCAGCTTAAAAATGTATTAATGCTTAATTTATATCTATTTATCTCCTAAGTCTGTTATTTTGCCTAAGGAGTTTTTCTTCCTCAGTATTTGGTGCACCGACGAATTCATGATATTCAGCATACATTTCTCCATCTTTATTCCACTAGATGCAAGCCAGATTTTTCTCACATCCTTCCCTAGCAACACTGCCTTTCCCTTCTCCTGCTTGGCTTAGCACCTACATCAGTTTTAACCCACTGGTCTCAAATGTGATCAGTCCTTTTTTTACCCAGTGTTCCTCATATCTACTGGAAATACATGTGAGCTATACTTAAAACCAAGAAAATGTACTGGTCTTCTGGCAGCATAGTGGTCCACTTACGAAAAGTATTCAAGCAACCACAACTGCCTGACATCAAGCCTCTCAACAAGAACGTTGAGTAATTAAATGTGTAGTGTGCCATTGTGCTACAATTTGACCTCTGGAGAACCACTGTAGCAAAGGTAGTTATGAACCCACTCGACTAAAAGCAGTTGATTTTTTTTTTCCTGTGATAAATCCTATCAATTCAGATATGAAAATAGGCATTAAACAAATGGACACTGAAATGAAGATATAAAATAAAATTTCTAACTACAGTATCTACCCTTTTTTTAAACTCAGGAATATTATATTTAAATATCCCTAATCTACAGCTGAAGAAAAAAGCAATACCAAAGAAAAGATGAAGCTCAGAACACAAAACATGCTTGCACATGCATACATACCCAATGTGTTAAGAAAGACAGGGATATTTTAGAATCAGTTTTGAATGAGAGACATACTTTAAAGTTAGGCTGAAAGCACCAATATTTGCAAAAACATCATGAGTGTCTGCCATAATTATCTCCTATTCCAAACAGCTAAAGCGGGGTACCCTTACCACGCAATAACAGCATTTTAACATTCAGAAGAATTTATACTTTCACTAAGTAGGAAAGGGAGAACTAAAAAATATCTGTTCCAGCAGAAGTCCTTGTTAGAACATGAATAAAAATGCATCATAAAGAGTATATGGATGGTATGTTACACAGTTAACTAGTTCACCACACAGGGTGTGCTTTGTTAAAAAAGAAATAATTGATTTCTTGACTACATCATTCAACCCTTGTAACTAATTCAAGACCAATATATTTTAAATACTGATTTTGTATTTCCTGCAAAGAGTATTGAATAATCTTCATCCTCCTTTCTGGGCAGCCAAGAAAATGTGGACAAGTGGAGAAAGAAAGAAAATGAGAGGCAAGTGGACTAGTACATAGCTGTAACAACAGATATCTCAAGAAGAACAGCACACCATTACTATTGCCATCTTCATATACATTTCTCAAGTGATTTTACCTTTTCAAGGGGCTTCAATAAACAGCATCCTCCAGAAGAAATCACTGAAAATTTAACACTGGCCTAAGTACAGACAGACATTTTTTTATCTTCTTAGATTCTTTTAAAATTGAAAGAAAAAGAAACCTAGAACAATGAGAAGTCTGTAAACTGGAATTTAAGGAAGGAATTTAAGATGGTTTTAAGCCCAGCTGGAGATGAAACAACACACAGCCTCTCACTCAACCTCCTCTCTTATCAAACCCACCAGGGTGGAATGGGGAGGAGAATCAAAGTATATCTTGTATCTTGAGATAAGAACAGTTTAATAATTGAAAACAAAATAAAATACAATAAAATAGTAAAATAATATTAATAATGATAAAAAAAAGGAAAAAAAAAATAAACTAGTGGTGCATGATGCAATTGCTCACCACCCACTGACTGATGCTAGGCCCTGCTTCCTGAACCCAGACTGGCCACCTTTCCAGGTAACTCCCCCTAGCTTAGATACCGTATACTTCATAGGGCATGACATTCCATGGTGTGGAATATCCCTTTGGTCCCTTCGGTTCACCTGTCCCGGCTATGCTCCCCCACAGTTCACCTTTTGTTTGGCAAACCCCCTCACTGGCAGATTATGACACAAGGGAAAAAAACGTCCTCGACTTAGGATAAACACAACAACAAAAAAACCCAAAACATCAGTGTGTTAGCAATACCATTCTCATTCCAAATCCAAAAAACCAGCACAGTAACAGCTATTGAAAATAAATTAACTGTACCCTAGCTGAAACCACGACAGATGCTCTCAGTACTATTCCTTCAGTTGTTAAAAGCAACATTCTCACTAACTCTACTGGTAAATAAATTTTGCATGTTTTGCAAGGGAACCCTTTATCACCTGCAAGGAACAGAAGGCTCACACTGAGGAATCTCTGTTGAAGAAAGAGATGAATGAGTTCTTCCAACTTGGCTTAGGCTGCAGATAGTAAGTTTTATCACAGGCAACTACTTTTAAAAGCTACAAGATTAGATCTGGAGCTGACTGATGTACCACAATTTATTACAATCACAATTTTAGTTAGTTTATATAGACTGTAAGACACTTGGGTTTTACCGAATTGTTTTATTCTACGCTTCCTCAACTGGACAGTAAGAGCCAAATTGTTCTCTAAAGACTTTGAAAAAGTGTGAGAAAGTGAGAAGACAGAGAAAACCATAAAAAAAATTACCTGCAGGTCCTTTGAAAGATTAAAAATACCATTTGCAGCTTTTGCTGGATTTTTGCTGGATAATTCTTATTCCTATATCAGGCTTTATTAATTTGTATATTCATCCTCATCAAAATAGCCATATTCGCATAAAAATAACTTCAGGATCATTATTCAGGTGTTGTATTCACAAACAGCTTGCTTTTAATGCCAAACAATTCTTTATTGAGCTCTCTAAGGAGAGAGAGAGAGAGAGAGAGAGCGAGCGAGACAATATCCTTAATGAATATCCCCATGAAAGTAAGTGGTCTTCTTACAAGCTGAGCTTATAGGACCAGAGCTGTATTTCAACAGGTAGGAATCAAAAACATCACTCATTTATCCCTTGACACAGCCAAGCCAACACACATCCTGTGACTCAAATTTGCCCATGGACAGATCAGAACTGAATGTGCTTTGTGTCCATCTGAACTGTCAGGCAGCTGGTTATTTCTCTAAGGAGTAAGAGCAACCATTAGAGAATTGCCATCTCGGATGAGGTGTTTGTTCTCTAACCCAGTGTCTAAGGACACAAATCTTACACAGACCTACTTTCTGTATGTGCACACATCTATCGTCTTGTCTGCTGTCAATAGTTCTCTAACAAGCAACCAAAAAAAACCCAGGTATTTTGTTGATATTCAATTCTGTCAGGGACTTCAGGACAAGTTCCTGGATCCAGAAAGGCTGGCTGGTGAACAAAAAAAAGAGAATACAGGTGCCACAGTAAAAAACAAGCATACTGCAAAGTGAATTCTTATGAGATAGCAGAAAATTCACACATGGCAAAATATAATTTGAAGATGTTATAAATAACTAATCTAATAGGCAAGTTGTGTTACTCCCTTTAAATGTCTCAAAACCAAGACCAAGAACTAAATTATTCCATTCTGAAATTCTGTTAAAACCCACCTCCGTCTCTAAGCTTGTGGGTACTTCTGCTCACCTCCAGCTTTGCACTCTTTTTTTCTGAAGCTCAGTTCTGAGCTTGTAATGCAATTGCATTCAGACACATAAAAGTAGTCAGTGAAAACTCACCAGGTTTACCAACACAATGCCTTTCCAAATTGAAAATGAGTGTTCAGTAGCCCACAGAAAAAAGAAAACTGAAAGCACAAAAAAAAGAAACAGCCCAATGTATATGTTATATCTGTGACACTGAACACATGTTTATAGAAATTAGTAGTGACAATAGCTGTGGAACTGCATAATTTAAAAGCCCACCACAAGAAATTATATCTTCACATTCAGTAATTTGATAAAATCTATTGACCAACAAATGCATCCATAGGAGGAGAGCCATGAAAAACATCTGAAAAAATGTCCAGAGCACATTAAATTATCTTGGAATTCTAAGTGCATGGCATCTCTCAGAGTCTGGCTCCAGTGATGGGACCATGCAATAATCATCGTCTACTTTGCCAGAACTATGAAAGAAGATCTATTTTCTCCATTTCTTTCAAATTCAGGCAACTTTATTGAGAAATTTATTATATCTTGTTTATAACTGTAACTCACATCTTTGTGCTGTGCTTTGACCTTGTCACAGGCAAAACCAGAACAACTAGATGTAATGTGACAATATTCCCTTACTTCTATGGTGTGAACATTTGACAAGCTGTTAGACAAGCTTTGGAACCATTTTAATCTAAATCCAAATGTCAGAATGGGAAGGATACTACTTAAAAGGAACTTTAATATTTAAAATTCAGGAAGCACCTTCATGAAAGTGAGTCTTGGGTATCACACCTCCAAAGGGAGTTTTATAAACTTGGATTACTTTTTTTCTTAAGATAAAGCAACAGAGGTGAAAATAAAGATTTCTCTGTTTCAGATGGAAAAACTGCTTTTTGGCTATTAATCATGCTTCCACCATCTACTGAATGTCAGCAACTGGAACACATTCACTGGGAATGTAAGAGCTCTCATTCTAAGAGCAGCATAGGTCAACACCATTTGGCTTCACACATATGTGTGGTGCGCACATAAAAAGGGTCCAAGTTCTGAGACTTAAGCACAACACATTTGAGAACTGAAAAAATCTCCACCTTGGTTTAGCTCTTACAGAGCTCTAAGTATTTTTCTTTAGAATAATTCTTTTACTTATAGAAAATCATCACGCACTTCTATACTGTGAAGTTACTTTGATCAACTTCTGAATAGCCACTGCAGGAAGAAACAGTAACAAAAAACTGTAGGATCTATTGTCTTTACTACTTACATCAGACTGGATGTTCACAATCCTCATATACTTCTGCTTGTGAGATTAAATGGAGAAATTTTGAAAGAATTTAGGGAAGGCTTTGTGAAGACCCTATAGCAGCCTACTAGTACCTAAAGAGGGCTTTCAAGAAAGCCAGAGATGGACTTCTTACAAGGGAATGTAGTGATAGAAAAATGAGGAATGGCTTCAAACTGAAAGAGGGTGGGTATGGATTAGATATGAGTAAGATACTCTCTACTGTGAGAGTGGTGAAGCACTGGAACGGGTTTTCCAGAGAGGCTGTGGATGGCCCGACCTTGAAAGTGTTCAAGGGCAGGTTGGATAGGGCTTTCTTTGAGCAGCCTGCTTTAGTGGAAGGTGTCCTCATGGCAGGGGAAATCAAACTGGATGATCTTTAAAGTGCCTTCCAACCCAAATCATTCTATGACATTCATCCTGAACAACACAGTGATTCTATTAGCTTTAAAAATGCACAGCTATACTCCTTTTGAACTAAATCCATTTGTAGACTTTTTAGTGCTGACCTAAAATAGAGAATATTTCTATCATAATTTTAACCCATTTAATTTGTATTCAATAAAGTAATTTCAAAATAATTTAAAATAAATTATTCCTGAATTTTCTTTATGTTTTGGTTTGGTTTGGTTTGGTTTTCCTAAGTAAAGAATTGTACCAGGACAACTTAGAATCACACAATACATTATTAAGCGACTTATGGCACAACGATTCACGCATTTTTGCCTTTAATGGTACTTGACTTCTAGCCTTATACTTCATAAGAATAAGTGTTCTATTGCATCATAATTCACACCCTGTCACATACATGGCAGATTCAGAGAATTTGAATTTAAAGACACTAGGAGAATGGGCAAAGAATAATAGCTGAATCGTAACCTTTGAAACGCATGAAGAAAACTAATCTGGGGAATTTTCTGTGATGTTCCTAGAAGAGACAACATAGAGTAAAGAGAGAGCAGAAAATACAAGTTTCTAGGAGTAGTAAGTAAAGAAACAAAAGAAAGATTTATTTGCAAGAAGCGTGATAATGCAGGCACTGAAAAGCAAACACAATCCTCCCTAATTACAGCCAGGACAGCAATACAACTGAGACAAAAAAAATACCAGATTTTCAGCTTCTGTTCTTCATTACTGCTATCTAAGTGCAATATGCACCACATGTCGAGACACTATGGTGTAACTGTACTGCTATCCTCATAGAACACAAGTGTGTTCTTACCTTCCTGTCTTTTCACCTTTTGGAGGAAAGAAATAAATCTTCTTCTTTAAACAACAGACAGAGGAGAAGTCTGGCCAGTTTCACTGACATCTCCATAAGGTAAGAAAGCATGAATCATCACAAAGCATGAGGACACAAAAGCAGAGTAACAAGGGTGAAGGAAAAATTGAATAGCAGTAGTTATCACAACTGGATCTTTGGAGTTCTGCTCCTGTTGATAATCAGCAGGGTTGCTCACACACCTTGTTTACATATACAGTATAATGATATCCATCAGTTAAATTTGTATATGAGGGCTGGTTATTTATGAAACTTCATGCAGTTTTTTCACTCCCTTTGATAATCTACAAAACAGCATATACAAGAGTGCTCATAAAAAGAAAGTCATTTATGGTAAAAACACTAAGAAACATTCTCATCAGAACTTGGAGCAGAGGACAACACTGAAGATGATCTATCGACAAGAGGGTTGATAATTCATAAATCAATTACAGATAGACATCGAGTTCTGAAAACCTCCATCTGGGAGGGAACAAATATCAGCATTTCCTAGGATATTGATAAAGATAATACACAGTTTCATAAGGACTTGATCAAGAACAAAATCACTCAGAAAGCAATGTAAAAATATTACAATTAATATGTAATTCAGTTTGCAGTCAAAAGCTCAGTATGCCAGAGAAAAAATGAACCATGCATTCAGCCCTATCTCTTCTTTGAATAAAGACACTACACACTAATTTAAGATAAAAATCCATAGCAAATACTGTAGGTTATTTCATAGCCCCATAATTCTGAAAATATCTAAGAAGCATGAATGGATTCATACACTTACTTAATTTATCATATGTGAATTGGATGTGCCAACTTTAAAAAAAAAAAACAAAAACCACAAACAAAGAAGAAAACCACAACATCAGAAAACCAAAAAACACCCACATCTCTGGAAAAAAAAATGCAAACTATACATATCTTTGCATAGAAGAATACTTTTACACTGAACAATTTTTTAAGGCACACAGATAATTCTACCTGCCTCACTCTTCTTATAATATACGGAACTGATGGATCTTTTCATGTATGCTTAAATTTCTTCCTAACATCATAGCAAGTGATAGGTTTTACTTTAACTAAAACCCTTTTTTTTAAAAGACCTAACTCTTCCTCTCCTGGTATCCTACTGCTCAAAATGTGTATCATCTTTCCTGCAGTCTCATCAGAAACTGTCAAATCATGACAACAATCCATTAAAAGTATCAAGAGGCAGAATAACCACTGAAGTAGAGGCAGACAGGAGGTAGCAGGAGACAGTAGGACAGCTGAGGACAGTACCCGGCTACACATGATGAGCCCACCTCGACCCATTTAATTTCTCTATGTCCTTGATGCATTTGCCATGTCTGCACTCAGCAGCTGTGTCACCAGGAAAACAAAAAAGTAGTTAATTGAAAGTATTTCTCTGCTTTCCTTAACATACACAATAAGAAGTAACACACCTGCACCGTGCAGCTAATTTTGCCTATTACAAAGACAGAAATGCCACTACAAAATGTGTTTCTTTATTCCTATCATCTGTCCCTTGTGCCATCTGTCAGATTGAAAGAAGGCCATGCTCCGTTACTAAAAAGCTCAGATTGGGATGAGTAATATCATAAATTTCTCCACATAGATCTAAGCAAATACATCTGTTTGCACATCTGGATCTGTACACACCAGAATCCTCATGCAGCACCCATTTAAGAAAAAGCATATAAGAAATAAATCAACAGATTTGGCATTGGGCCTTAACTTATTATACAAGCCAATGCTCTGTGAAGCGTGTAGAGCGAGGCTGAAAAGAATACAATTCTATTTTAAAAGTACTAAAAAATTACATAAATCATACATTTTGTTTCTAATTTTTCTAAAGTAAAAAACAAAATAGCCTTCTGCAAGAAAGAATTTGCTCATGGAAGTGTCAACACATCCATTTCCAACAGCAATAAAAATACATATTGGATAAGTCAAAGCATTAAGTCCCATCAACCTAGTTTTAAACGTATATCAGATTGAGTGGGCCAGGAACTATAAGGCAGTTAAATGACACTGCTGGTACCAGCCCTGAATAAATGCAGAGTCAAAAAAGCATTTGGTAAAAGGATCACCTAAGTTTATGAGGCTTATACAGACTAGGCTTGGATCATTTAGCTTTCATTAAAGTAGACCAAAACTTTCAGAACCAATAGATTTTTGAAACCGTACAACTACAAAATTTATAAGTGGGTCAGGAGAAAAAGAAGAATGTTATTCTTTGCATAAATTCGGAACCCCTGAGGGAATCAAAAGCAATGATATATAAATATAAAAGTGCCAAACTAAACCATTGCCTGTTGTTTGTGAGGTACTTTGACTGTTTATTACCATGGAATTCGTGTGTGCTAGAACACAGACTGAACACAATTTATGAATCTGATTTAACTATCATTTACTCCACCAGAAATAAGGTATTGAGATGTTACTGCAATTCAAATGTACCCTCTGCATTCATTGTGCAAGTCTTATTCTCTGAGACTACAAAGTACAGGAAGAACTTGAAGAGATTTTTAAAGACACAGAATTCTGCATCATACAAGTTCTTACGTCAGTATATTAAATAAACCTTCCAAGTCCCTAAACATTAATTAGTTGAATTACTTCTTGCTTAAATGGAACATTATGTACTACTTTCATTCAGTCATATCCCCATCACACTTTGTAAAAAAATAAGTTCTGGCGGGTCTTAACAAAAAACAAAACCAAAAACCAAACAAACAAACAAAAAACAAAAACAAACCAAAAAAACAAAAAAATTTTTTCATTCATTCAACAGATATTTTTTTTCCTGATGACTACTCTGTGTATTTGATACACTTGGACTAAATAATGAAATTCTGAGTTTACCCTTGTCTTCAAACAGATTCTTTACAATTAACAAGAGAAATTGCCTGTCTTTATTTATACGTGAAAGCGTGGGGATGAAATAAAAAAGTTTTTGAGTTCTTTTCCAAAGACAGGATATTACTGTACTTGGTTTGTGGCATATGGCAAGTTATTTAATTTTAAATAGTTTTCCAGTGGTTAACTGGAGACTTCAGGAGGCAGCCTGAAGAGAGCTAGTTACACAGAACAGTACATTCTTGCTAAACCCATTCTTAATAGGTCTTTAATTTCTACTTTGTAGATTATTTCCCTAGGACTCCTCTGCCCAGCACACAAAAATATAGACAAGGCTTTAATCACCTTTCCTCCATTTTTCCCAGTCAGATAACACCCTTATTATGGTGAGTTACAACACCAAATAACCTGTTTCTTTCTCCTTCTGGAGAGGAAAGGCAGTTTGCAGAAAGTATCAGAAACAATATCCACATTTACTTAAACTTATCAAACCTGTATCATTCCAAGATCATATTTTCACTTCATTGCAACTCCATAAGAAGTATTTGCTTTAGGTTGTGATGTAGCTCTTTGGCCGGTAAGACGGCTAGCTCGCTGGTCAGGAGTGCACGTCCTTCCCTGGCCGCAGCCTGGGGTGGCTGGAAGCTGCTTCTGGTCGCGGGAGGGTGAGCGGAAGCTCACGAAGAGTTTGCCACACCTACCAATGTAAGGAGTGCCGGAGGAGGTAAAAGAAGTGAGAGGGGCTAGGAACGAGGGCCCAGGAGCAGAGCAGGGGGTGAAGAGCGGGGATGAAGAGCAGAGAAGAGCCCAGAACAGGGCGTTACAAGGCGTTTTATACCCCTAAAGTGGGGCAGGGGATACATTCAAATAATCCAATCAGGGCACAGAAAGGGGGCAGTACATAGGCGGGAATAAACATGAATAACCAATAATAACAACGAAGGATGGGGAGGAATAACTGGGAGCCAACCAGGAACCGAGTTTACAACAAATTCTCTGGAACATAACCAAAGTTGGGAAAACTGGGGAGGAGAGAATAGGAACCAGTGGGGATGTGGGGATTAACATAATTAACATATGTAGGGAAAGGTATTCTGGGAGCATCAAGGGTTCTCACCCTAAGCAGGAGAGCAGGGAGATGTCCTGAGGTCCGACCAGCAAACCCTCCTTGGGAACGCTGCCTGAGCCCTCTCAAGCAGGGCAGGTAGGCTGTGAACCACCGCAACAGGTTGAGTATTTGCCTTCTCCAAAGAACATGTGCCAGTTATATAGTTCATCCTGCAACTTAAAACCATGAACTGTTGTAGAGACAGGCAAAAGGCCAAGGAAATGATTATTTGGTGTTGCTGATGCTCCTCCTCTGCTAATCTCCTCTGGCACATGGGGAAACAATCTGCAAAGGGAAGAGTTGTCAGGGGGAAGGGGAGCAGGTGAGAAGGCGAACTGAGACGCATGGTACGGACAGGAAGAGTAGCTTGTGTTTTTAGTTCCTTCATTAAGAGAGGTTAGGATACTTCGAGTCAATTATCTGAGAAAACAGAATCTAGGCAGGAAAACTTGAAGTCAAGTGCAGGTACTTGAGAGCACTCACTGTGTTTGTAGACTGACTGACTCGTTTCCACTTTCCATACCTATGATATAAATATATTGCAATAGGAATAAATTCACAAGATGACCAATCTCCATTTTTGCTGGTCATTCTACAAATTATAATCTCTAGCTGTAGACTGGTATCCGTGGGTGACGATGGAAAATAATGAAAAGAAACAGAAACAGTAATTCTTGAACAGGTTCTAGCAGAAAACCAAAGACATGTGTTGTATACCCATCCTCAGTGAAGTTTCATAACATCTCAGAGAGTTAGACATACACTCCTTTATATTTTCTTCCAGTTTCTCAATGTATGTTGAAACTAAAGTGTAGTTTCCAGCACAAGGAGTTGGTGAAATTAGGGGCATCAGAAAAAGTATGGGAGAAACTAAACCATTGTGTAACTTTTCATTGAGTAAAACATTATGGGTAACGTGTTTCCAAGTAATGAAAAATGTTGTGTATATTAAAAAAAAACCAAACAAAAACAAACACACAAACAACAAAAAAAGCACAACACAAAAAAAACCCCAAAAAAACTCCAGAAAACAAAACCAACAACAACAACAACAAAAACAAACAAAAAACCAACCAAACAAAAAAAACCTTTTCTGCAAATCATTGTTGATAAATAAAGAATTTTGAGTTTCTTTACAAAAAGGAAACCAAAACTCTTATGTCCGAATATTTCAAAGTATAAATTTTGTTACTGTTTAGATTTCAATTCTCAAGTCAGGTTTCCAATTTTGAGTCATCTATATTTTCAAAACATGAAATTGCAGCATCCATTGCTTTCCACTGAAAAGTCTCCCAATCATTGCAATGTCAGCTTTGGTAAATCACAGACTCACAGGCTTGTCCTTTCCAAAGCAAAAGGATGCGAACCCTTTGCAGGGCAGAGGGAGACACGTGAGAGACACAAACTAGTATCAAGTTTTCCATAGTTCCACACACAAAAAAAAAATAGCTAAATATCACTACCAGATTTCCAATAAAACAAAAGATACATCTTTTTTAAAGCAAGGCTGTAAATTTGGAATTGCATCTTTCTGGGTTCTTTCCCACAAAGTGGGAAAAAGTGTAAGCCTCCAGTAGTTTTTAATTTTCCTTGTTCTTTGTGGCAAATGAGTTTATTTGTTTTCTTTTCTGCTTACTCTATATATTCTCTCTCTAGCCTCAAATTTATTCCTCTTACTGTCTTATTTCTCTGCTGCTTTTCCTCCTGGCTTTTATGCAAAAGAAACAGCTTTTTGCTCCTATAGCAAATTGTGTTGTTCAGAGATAGGCATGTGTGTCTATAAGACAAAAAGAATAAATGTTTTAGAGGATGAGTTCCATTACCTGCCAAATGGTCCTTGAAAGTTAATGAGGAGTCCTCAGATTGGTTCATTCTCCTTAAACGTAAAATAATCTATAGAATTTATACCTTTTCAAAAATAAATTTGTTTTATGACTAGCATCCTTGAATTAAGCTTACAGAAAATTTCATTTCTTCTTTTCCACCGTAGTAAATTGCCAATTTAGCCTTATAAAAATCAGGGGCTTATCTTTATTGCAGTAAACTACTGTAAGTTATTTCCTTCACATTCTTGTGTCCCACAGTAATGAAAGAAGCCATGAGTGTGTACATATCTTCCTTTTGAAGAAGAAATATGAGCACTGTTCCAAATAATCAAAGCCAACTTATTCATAGGCTCTTCTTTTTCACTAATAAACACGGTTTGCTGTGACTGGGCAGACTGATGAGCTGTTTGCCCAAGGCCATGTTCAGATCACTTTTCAATTTCTCCAAGGATGGAGACTCCACAAGTGTCCTGGGCAACCTGTGCCAGTGCTCGGTCACTCTCACAGCGTAAAAGTGGTTCTGGTCCAGAGAGAAGCTCTTGTGTTTCTGTTTGCACCCCTTGCCTCTGGTCCTGTCACTGGGCACTCACTGAAAAGAGCCTGGCTCCATCCCCCTTGCACTCTCTCTTGAGATATTACTAATAATATTTCCCCTAAGCCTTCCCTTTTCCAGGTTGAACAGTCATAGCTTTTTCAGTCTTTGCTTTTATGAGATACTCCAGTCCCTTAATCATCTTCATGGCACTCCTCAAACTCTTTCCAGCATGTCCTCTTTTGTAGCAGGGAGCTCAGAACCGGACCCAGAACTCCAGGTGTGACCTCACCAGTGCTGAACAGAGGGGGAAGGATCAGCACCCTTGACCTGCTGGCAACACTCCTCATACAGCCCTCATACAGAATGGCAGAAGCCTTCTTTGATGCCTGGGCATGTTGATGGCTCATGTCCAGGTTGGTGTCAACCAGGACTCCCAGGTCCTTCCATGCGAAGCTGCATTTCAGGAAGTGAGCCCCAGGATTTCCTGATGCCTGGGGCTCTTCCTCCCCGGGTGCAGCACTTACCCAGAGTAGTAACTTAGTAGGATATCACAACATGATAGAGACTGGAAACACTTACGTTCTTCCACAAATGAACACAAACTTTTATTAGTGTGTGTGTGTGTACATGTACATGACATTTATAATCTTATTTGCTTAAAATATGTCATTTGCGCAAGTAAATATTCTATACATTAAATAATTTACATTATTTTCAGATGCAAAAACATAGAGATGCCTGCACGTAGAGATATTTGTAAAAGAAAGTGTAAGAATAGACACATCTCCTCCCAATGAAATTTATTTGAAATTCCTTACCTTTAATGTTATTTGGTCTGACAGCAAAGAGAGATGAACTCCAGAAATATTTTTAACTAAGGCCAAGAAAAAAATCCATTTTATGAATATATGATTGACAGTACAAATGCAGACAGTTGAACTCCACTTGACACAATGGTACCTTGCTTTCACTTTGGTGGCAGGCAGACCTTAACAGCAGACTCCCAGAAGCCTTCCCCTCAGTGTATCAGTTTTATCAGGAGTTCAGCTGAGAATAATGGAATCATGGTAATAATTATTATACAGCGCACAACATACATTTCACATAGCCATTGATATAAGAACCCCCTCAGTATCTTGGGTGAGACTGGTCTGTATTTTTTGTTCTGTATTTGTCATTCATGTAGCAAGATGATATAACTTGCCCGAGGCTAGACCAGAGCAAAACTCAGACTTGGCAGAAAGACATTCCTATTTCTTTGGCCAGTTTCCAAATCACATCCTCAGGCAGCAAACGTGAAATTGAATTTTAAGGATGCATTTTGCTCATGATAAGGCTGTCTCTTTTTTTTGTTTGTTTGTTTTCAGGTTTCTGTCTTCTCACTACTATGGCAAAACATACAATAAAAGAATACTCTTGCTGGGTCATCACATCTGTGCCCTATTCCAACAACAGCTAGTACCAAAAACTGCAAGAAAAGCATAGAAAGGAATATATATAGCACACAGTGATACGTATTATTGCATATATCCTCTCAGCTTCCAGCAATGTGGTTCTCATTAATCCGAGGTGACACCTTGAGGTTAATGTCTTCTTATTGTATTTGTGTATCTTTACTACTCTCCCTTTGGATTTTTACATAACTTTTTCCTCTTTTCCTTCTTTTCTTCCTTCCTGCCCACCATTATCATGTTACCAATTCTTTCCTAGATCACTAAATGTGCAATGCCTGCAGCCAGTTCACCCCTGCCTCCTTAATTCTTTCTCTTCAGACAAGGCCCTGTCTTGTACTTCATGCAGCCCATTGTGTCCCATGTTCTACAATCATGGGGAGCAACAGCAGCAGCACTTTTTCTCACTTACTTAAAAGCAGCTGTCATATTGCACCAGTTCTTGTTCCTCTTGACAGCCTCTATTGGAATGGGACAGGTGATGTCAACTATTAGTTTGGAAATGTAGATGTGTGAAAGTTTCAATAGACTTGGGAGCCATTTCGACACCTCTAGTTCAGCCAAATTGATTCTCGTATTTCTCAAATTCATCTCTTTCATGACACAGATAGCAGCATGTCCAATACAATCACTATTTTCACCAAAAAAAAAAAAAAAAGTGGGGCAAAAAGACTGTTATAATAACTTCTAAAAACATTTGCCTCCCTTTTTCCTAAAAGCCCTGTCCTAACATTAATTTTTCAAGTTTCTCTTGGTGTTTTTCCAAAAGTTCTCCTCAGGCTTCGATTAAATATGCCCTTTTTAACAGAGAAACACAAAATTTATTAGCACTAAATATTTAAAATCCATTCTTCCATGAAACAGCAGTTACAGCTTCAGTAAGGACTAGAATTTCTGTTGTTTTCCTTTCTTTTATAATGTAAGTGCCAATGGAAAAGAATTTAATCCCTAGCAGAACAATACTTACCCCAAAAAGTTGCAAAGTTTCCGTCATGCTCGAGAAATACCTTCCCAAAATGTGCGACCGCGCAGAAAGCAATGTGATTTTCAGCAACAAGCCAAAAATTACCTATTTAAACAAAAGTATCTAATTCTGCTCCATTACACAGACCCACAATATCATTATGCATGAAACGCTCAGCTGATTATCATATATTACAAAAGGAAGAAATTACTATATGGTCATAATCCATACAGAAGCATACACCAACCCCCAGTATTTACGTGTGGGTTTTCCCAGTAGAGTGTATGGGTGTTATCGTATGTGATTCAAAGGAGCATTACTGCCAAAGATGAGTCATTCTTGCATCAAATGAGGTAATAAACTTCTAAATGGTCATTTTTCAAAAGTTAGAATTAGCTCAAACTTATATATGCATGACTTATTCTTTTACCACTACATTATGATAGTATTTGTGTGTAAAGTACGGCTAAAATCATTAGAGTGTAATAGTCTAATGTGGAAAAGCTTTTAGGAACAAGGTATTATTTAGACTAAGCCAGTGATATGTGTCGGTTTTGAGTTTAAAGAAACCCCACAGTTATTCTAGTGCTACATTCTGGATGTTGTTGCAAATTCTGTCTGTGCAGCTGTACAAAGGAGAGGAGGATTTACTACATAAAAATGAATGTTTTGTATCTGAAGACTCTTATTCACATCATCCAGCTGAAGGCCTTAAAACTGAAGAACATTTTATTCCCCTTAACGTGAACATAAAGCCTCCGTAAATCATGGATCAACACCCAAACACCTACCTTGATAAAATCTAAGGTCAGATCTAAGTATTTGACCAACCATTAAAAAGGCTGTAGCAAAGACTTACAGTAGGATGCATTTTCCAGAGGAAACTCAAACCTAAAATTTACCAGACACATCTTCAGAGGAAACTCAGTTCTCACTGACTTCATTAGGTGTTGAAGGTTTTCATTCACCTTGATAATAAAGTATTTTGTAGAAAATCTTTTGAAGTGATTTGTGAGATTTATCATCTCACATCGTTAGCCCTCTGTTTAATTTAGCACTATTTTATATTACAAAAAAAAAGCCCAAAAACAACTACCAGATGTCAGAATTTGCAATTTTTGTACCCAAAAAATCTAAGATGGCATAAAAAAAATTATAACACATTGCCAAAGATTTCAGCCAGTAGTGAAATGTCACACAGGAGTCCTTAAATATGTCCTCCTTAAATTAGCTCTGATTCTCTCAAAATTCAGAATGAAACATAACATAATTATTAAAAATAAAAAAATAAGAGAAACAAAATCCCTTCTGTATACAGAATTTTTATCTGAATGGCTGAAATTTAATCACATATTTACACTGTTTTTTCAAATTGAAAATACTTATTTCTGACTTGAATCTGATGGTGTTTATGCTCTTATGGGTGGAGGGACAAGAAATGCCATGACATTATCTTTTTTTGATGATAACAAAAATGATTAGATATTGCTTCAGCTATGTGATTCCGTGTAGAAAAAAATGCAAAATACTTTCCTCCTAATAATTCCCATTATTTCAGGTAATTACGACAGGTGTTTCCTTCCAGGTTTTAAAAATCTCAGAATGTCTGCAAACAACTATTTCCATAATTATAATTCCACAAAACCTTCGTTTGAAAGGACAAAGATATCTCAGAATGACAAAAGAATGGAAAGTTACAAGTGAGATTTTTGACCCTTCATTCCCATCACACAAGCATGATGCCATTATTTGCAGTTTGATGAGATCCCACAGACCAGTTTCATACTGCAACCTCGATGACTGCAAAAACTCACCAGGAGCTGCTAGCAAAGGCAAAACATAACTGACCAGCTCTTCTCCTCAAAGAAGTAGCATCAACATTCTTCTTCCCAATCCCACATTGATTATGAGTCCAATTCCCAAACCAGTCAGTCTGTTCTGCAATGTTGGTGGAAATTCCAACCTCTTCTACCTGCAGAGAAGCCAAAGGAAATTTGCTCTCGTCTGTCTCCCCAGAGTTCATGGCCTCATACTTTTTTCGTCCACTTCAGTGCCTCCTTGAAGGTTTTGCCTCAGTCACTGCCTCAGGACAGCAGAATTGTTCCACCTAAATGCAAATGATCTTCTGCAGATCTGGTCTGCAGTGCCTGTATCACTGTTATTTCTCTGTTATGTGACAGAAATGTAATTCAAAATACAGGCAGAAAACATACACATCATTGTGTTGTTGAATTTGTTCTTGACTCTTCAGTGAGTTGTGTCATACTGAAATCTCTTCTGTGTCACTAAGAAAAAGGACAGACTTCAGCAACATTTGATACAAACTTGCTCTACAATATCATCCAACGTAGCTAATTATCTTATTTCTGCAGGCATGCCTATTAAACACATACATTAATAATGCTAATTAGCTAATTAACGGACTTGTATGGCTGTGCCGTCAGGTCAGTCCGACATATCATATGAGTCATACCAAAACAGAAACAATTACGAGCCGTACAAATGGAAAGAAAAGTCTTTCTGCAAGAAGCCGAGACAAAGCAGAACTTACATTAATACCTTGTTTCAGAATATCAGTGTAAATTTGAAACAATCCCTTGCTGTGCCTACTTTCTATGCATTGGTTCAGCACACTGCATAGATTGGGTGAGCACAAATTTGATTACCTCTACAGGAAATCAAGCTGGAAGCTCTGCTTCAGGAGTGCACAAACCACAATCTGCTCCCTCCTACTGAGTCAAATTCATCATGATCACCCGTGAGGGGGATATTCAGTCCAGAAGATGAGATTAAACCCAGTTCAAAGAAAAACCTTGAGTAATGTATACCATAGATTTAGGGGTCTCTGCTGCTGTCTGATGAACCTGTCCTACTCCATGGAATTGCATGCTGATTAGACCTTGCCAAACCCTCTGTCCAACATCCTGATGAATCCGAGCCTTACAGATGTAATGCTGCTGTAGAAGAGCATCCAGCCAAAGACACGCTTATCCCAGTACTCGGTCTCCAGCAGAGGTCAGTAGAAGGTGGCTTGGCAGGAGTTTGGGAACAAAGAAAGCAGGCATTGCTATTCCCTATGAATAGTTTCCAATTTGCAGCTCAGGGAAATCTTGAGCCAGAAGCATCCTGTTAGTCAGTACAGGAAGTAAACTTGCAGATTCCTTATTTTAGGAAATTATCTATTTGTTTTTCACAAGTCCTAAATATCCATCATAAGCAAAGGGTTGTAGAGGTTACTTAAAAGCTATGTGTAAGTTAAAGAACAACTTCTATCAGTTTGTTATGAACATTACACCTGCATCATCTGGTGCTACGTGTTCTTTCTGTTAGAAACTATTTTACTTCTCTATGACTTTTATGATTTTATTAACCATAAATATATAAATCCTTTAGTCAAGAAATAGGTAGCTGGAATTTTTCAAAACACTAAGCAACACCACAATAAAGAAAAAGGAAACATACAGAACTGTGAAATACCTGACCTGACACAGACACTGTCAGCTCTCAGACACCTCCTGGGTGTGAGAATGAGTTTTCTGCCATCGGTAAAAGCTGTTACACTGCCTGTTTTATATCAGCAATGCAGTTTTTCCTTCTTGATTTCCCAGTCACAAGAGAGATTATAGCATTTCCCAGCTTCAGGTTGAATCCATTATCATTCACGGGGTGATGTTAACCTGCCACATTGAGGTAAAACTCCCAGCTGTATCTGCAGATAGCTTTACTTTTTTTCTGTCCTGCTATGAGTTCTAATGTATCGAGTTCATTAGGACCCTCAACCAGAAAGCTCTGACTTAGGGTGATTTTGAAGGGGTTTTTCCCTCCAAGTTTTGGGTTGTTTTTTTGTTTGTTTGTTTGTTTGTTTTGGTTTGGTTTTATTTCTTTGGCCTTGATTTTTAAAAAGTCAGGATATCGGGAAAATGGGAAGTATTTCCACACAGATCATGCTGGTATCTGATACATCGTAAAAATAACAACAACCTACTATGATTGAATTTATATAAACCTGAAAGTCCTCAATAATTCTGAGAGCTTTGTGGGCTGTGGATTTTTTAAAAGTTTATTTATTTTATTAGTTTTCAAGCAAGAAGGTATGTTTCCACAGAAAAATGTTTCTACTGAAGATGAAATCATTGAAGAAAAATTATTCTGGCATCTTATGTTTAAATTATGAGAAAGTCATCTCTTTAGATAAAGAAAGTCAGCAACAATAGCTGAAACTGATCCAAAATTCCCAAAGAAATAAAGATTCTTCCTGGATCTAGAGAAGTCTTTGTCATTTCTAATTCGGAAAACTGCCATGTTAAGATTTTTGGATCCACAGATATTCATCGGTTTCACCCTAATCTGTAGGCAGATCTCACAAAAAATTTTGTCTCCTGACTACTGTCTTCTCTCTCTCCCTTCACAACACTTCCAAAATTCAAATAAGGCAGAAGAGGACTTTGTGAAGACATATTCTGATTTATCTAACACTTCCGCAGGTAGCTGCATGACCCTAATGCACTAATGCATCTCACAGCCTCTGAGGGAAATAGAAAAGTTCTAAATCCACATGAGATAGGAGCTGAGAAACTAGGAACAAGGCAGGAGGTAGAAAGAACTCAGCCCAAATCCCACATTTTAGTTAAGCTCATAGCCAAGTAAAATAACATACATTAGAATCAAAATAAAATATTTTAGGAAACAGTTAAGCCAGTTAAAAAGAACAGGGACAGTACAGCTCAATTTATAAAGTCATCTTCAGAGAACAAAAGTAATGAGTGCAAGGACACTCACTGCTCTCTAAAGCTGTGTGAAAAAATTCTTGGGATATAGACTAAAATAAACCCTCTGAACATAAATAATTGTAAATTCACACAGGAAAAATAATGAAGGGGAAAGTTAGATTCTCAATGCAAGGATGTCTAGGAATAAGTGCGTGCAGGCAACGTTACCTTGCAGAAAACCTGATTTTAAATATTTGTATATTGTGATAAAAAACTCTTTCAAGTACCACAAAGTTCATATACAGGGCAAGAGCAAGTTTTCATCATATCCAACAATTTATTTAGTCTGATATAATGTGGTTGTTTAGTTATTTATCATCTATAATCCAGCATTTAAACAACTTCCCTATTAAAAGAACTATCTGAAGGCCTGAAAACCAATTCTCTCTTCAAAAGTTGCACGCAGAGAAAAGAGTCTCCAGAGAGTGTTGGGAGTGAAATCAACTTCACAGATCCAGCCACGATGATAGATGTGAGGCTTCTGAAAGATCATTTTTCTGCAACCAATGATCTGTCCTGCATTAGCACTGGTACAGGGCCTGCTACCCTGGAGCTGAGCCAGAAGAAAAGGACATGAGCCTTTCAAGAGCTGTAACAAGAAATCTGATCAGCATATCGGACATTATGAGTGGAGTCCCTTCTATTCATACTGACATTTAGCAAAGCTATCCAGGAGATGTCAAATCATACTTTGTGGATTTTTATAAATACAGATTACACTCTGATTCTTACTGGCATTTATTTCACTCACTGTCATTATTAATCAAGTAAATTGTTGGACATTTGCTTCCAAGTATTACCAAACTTCACTGAAAATATTCCTTCTACTTTTAGCTAGAGATGAGCTGTATCTCTTGATCTGGGAACATTCAAAGGCAATCCATCTGGCAATGCACTTTCAATTACCTTTTTTTCATAGCTTTAGTTCAGGAAGACAAAATGAAAATCAATCCAGTATACTGCTTGTTGAAGAAGTAATAATGGATTCCCAAATGACAAGAGGGATTCAGAGACTTCAAATCTTAACACCTTATACGTTACTCGTTATCAGATATAGTGCTTCTGGAAATGTACTATTTGGAGCTGACTCCTTCCACTGATTAGTTTTAAACAATGTAATAATCCTACAAATAACTGTAAGGTTCTATTACTACACAGAAACACAATTGTTAAGTGTGTGATAAAATTACAAAAATATTGTGCAAGTAAACCCTCTAGCTTTCCATAACTGTCATCATGGCCGAGGAAATGGCACGAAGCTAGTCAGGGAAGGTTCAGGAAAAGGTTCTTCACCCAGAGGGTGGCTGGGCACTGGAACAGGCTCCCCAGGGAAGTGGTTACAGCACCAGCCTGACAGAGTTTGAGAAGTGTTTGGACAACACTCTCAAGCACATGGTGTGACTCTCAGGATGTCCTGTGCAGGGCCAGGAGTTGGACCCGATGGTCCTGATGGGTCTTTTCCAACTCAGCACGTTCTGAGATCCAGTGATTATTACCACCACAAAGGCTGGAACAGGCCTGTGAGGTGGTAGAATTAAAAGAGAATTCCTTAGAAAATAAATTCCTTGGGTAGCATGTTATAATCAGTCCTTTACCAGAAAAGTAAACCCCCATGACCGCATCACCTAACATCATCTTAATCATTTTGCATCATTCTTAAACCTGTACAATTGCAAAAGTGAACCTGTCTAATTCAAGACATGCCATATTTCACTCAGGATATTTCCAATTCAGCACACAAAATACTAGCTAGGCTAAGAATATTTTAGAAGGAAAAAAATATACATGGGAAAATGACATATTTTTTAGGAGTGAAAACAGACCCAGTGGCCAGTTTGGAATCCTTAGTCAAGCAAAACCTCCATTGGCTTTCAGCGGTGTTTTGCATCATAGAGACAAAATAGTCTGATCCTAATGCGTGCTGAGCACATCTGCTAAGGTGCTGAGCACAGCCAATTACAGTCAGCTCGCCTGCCAAAGTCACTCTCACTGCTGGTATAAAAAGGGTTGGCTAAGGCCATGCTTATGCCTACTTCCAGTTCAGCTGTGGAATACTTGAATATACTATTATACCACAGATACCACAAGTTGTTTTAGCACAGCAGCTTTTGCTCCGTAACACGCAGCTCCACGTGGCAGTTGTGTTTGTCCAAACTAGCATTAATTCTTCAGACCTTCATTTTGTACTCAATTATCATATCTTATTTTCAGGATTTAGTCTCTGGATTTATATGTTATCATGGTATAAGCTTTGAAATAACAATGATCTCATTACCACCTAAATTACATGATCAGATTCTCCTCCATGCTCTTGTTGCCTTTACCAAGAGCTGTGATATATCTTGTAACTGCACTGCTCACTGGGGCTTGGGTTCGTTGGTTGGCTTAGTTCTTTTTTTCCTTCCTAAAGGCACTGTTATTTTGGAAAAGCATGACATAAAAGGCAAACAATTTTGAATACAGTTTTAAAAGTGCATGGCATGCATCCGGTTCTAGTTAAACTGCTTAGATATGAGCATTTGTGTAGTGTCTCTTCAGGCAGCACCAGTACTCTGACAGACGGGAAGCCTGACACATATGGCTGTGAGTAAAAACTCAGATATGCCAAGAGGAGGGAAGGAAGGAGTGAGAGGGGAGTGAACGGAAATGCAGCTTGTCAGGTCTGGAAGACAAGTGATATCTTTTCTCATATCAAATTAATTGCTTCATTATTAGGAATCTCTGATGAATTGATTACAGCTCGTACCCTAGGGTATCCATTTATATTTACATGATTTGATGCACATTATTAAAGGTCCCTGCTGGCTTTTAACAGCAGTGTTTTATTTTAATACCAACAATTAAACCCTATTGTTTAAGGAACAAAAAACTACTGTTTTAAAAACTGCACAGAAATTTTCCAGCCTAATTTTAATAATAAAAGAGGACTCGTTTCTCTGTGTCCTCAGAGACCACAGCAATGCTCAAGGTACATTGTTGGAGGACGACTGTCCCTGCTAATAATTTCTTCCTCGCTGTGTCATCAACACAGCTCCCAGATGTCTGATGTTAATCTACCATGATGCACCTCAGAGAGACATTAACAACATCAGTACCTACCTCCTCAGTAGATTAGCACCTTCAAAGTCCTGCCATCATTTAATATACCTAAGTCGCTTGATATCACAGATAGCAGTAAATTTAGCTTCCTCAAGAAGCAAAAGTAGTCTACTTTTTTGTTGTTTAATGGCACTTGTCACACTGCAGAGAGCAGAGATTAGTGCAAATATTAGCTATGGTACATTTCTAAGGGTTTAAGGAATATTTTTTCACTTTTAAATTATCTACAAATCTAATCTCATAAACTCTCTGCATGGAGGAAAGGAAAAAAACATTCTAGATACACAGAAAAGGTCAATAATTGTAAGGCAAACAGATAAAATTACATTGCTGACCCTAGATTAGGACTGTGAGTCAATATTACTGGTTTCCTGTGTTCTACTTCTATTTTTCAGTGGATGGTTTGAAAGATCTGAAGGCCACTCTATGAAAAAAATTGTGAATAATCCATGGAAGGAGACAAAGAAAAGTTGGTTAATTTACATTATTCAGCAATGTGGGCACATGACAAATCTAGAAGAGGCATCACCTTCCTTGAGAATGGTAGAACACTGGAGACTGAAACCAAAAAGGTTGATTTCATGTTATGAAACCTAACAGTAGCTCCTTGATATAACAAAAACTTGCAGGAAGTATGTGCTTATCTACACAATTAATTATCCTGTATCTTTAAACAAGTGATGTGCTCAAACCTAGCAACATACATGTTCTGATCACTGCTTACATGACAGTCTAGTTCTTGTGCTGACATTCTAAACACACCGCCAGAGAAGTGCAGTCCCTCACTGGGTAAAAAACTGGTTGGATGGCCGGGCCCAGAGAGTGTCGATCTGCTGGAAGGCAGAAAGGCTCTGCTGAGGGATCTGGACAAGCTGGAACAATCGGATGAGATCAACGGCCTGAGGTTCCACAAGGCCAAGTGCCACATCCTGCTCTTGGGTCACAACAACTACAGCACCACAGACTGAGGGCAGAGCGGCTGGGAAGATGCCTGGTAGAAAAGGACCAGAGGATGCTGGTCAACAGTGGCTGAACATAATCCAGAATGTGCCCAGGTGGCCAAGAATACCAGTGACAGCCTGGCTTGTATCAGGAATAGTGTGGCCACCAGGACCAGGACAGTGCTTGTCCCCCCTGTATTCGGCACTGGTGAGGGCACACCTCAATTTCTGTGTCCAGTTCTGGGCCCCTCAATACAAGAAGGACATTGAGGTGCTGGTGCATGTCCAGAGAAGGGCAATGAAGCTGGTGAAGGGTCTGGAGCACAAGTGTTATGAGGAGCGGCATAGGGAGCCAGGGTTGTTTAGCCTGGAGGAGAGGAGGCTCGGGGGAGACTATCACTCTCACCAACCACCTGAAAGGAGGTTCTACTGAAATGGGGTGAGTTTCATTTCCCAGATAACAAGTGATAGGACGAGAAGAAATGGCCTCAAGTTGTGCCAGGGAAGGTTTAGATTGGATATTGAGTTTCTTCACCAAAAGGGTTGTCAAGCACTGGAACAGGCTGCCCAGAGAAGTGGTGGAGTCACTACCACTTTTGAAGTGTTCGAAAAACCTGTGGATAGGACACTAATGGACATGGTTTAATGGAGAACATGACAGTGGTGGTATTTTGGTGGTTGGACTTGATAATCTGAAAGGCCTTTTCCAACCTAACTGACTCTATGATTGTATGAAAAATCCTATCATAGAATTTATGGTAAGCAATTACCATTTATTAGTCAAATCTCAGGTTAATTGCAAGAGCTAGAGATTAACTTTTTATTTGGGTTCTTATTTTTCTTTTTCAAAGCCTAGGATCATAAAACACATCAGATGTACTCTGAAGTATTCTGGCTCATGTAATTAACTTTGGATATATTAATATGCAGTAATCACTGATATAAACCACAACAAAAGTAGTTTATTGAATTGTAACTACAAGTGTTACATTGCAAATATGGTCAGCAAGTGAAAAGACACACTTATTAAATTATTAGATGACTGTGTCTAGATAATATTACTACTCTCTGGAGAAGATGCTACAATATCTCTGCCACAACACTTCTTTTTTCTAAAAACTTCTTTTTTTCGGAGAAAGACTCTTCACGGTTTTTTTCCACTCTGCTTTCATTGCTGCTCATATAAACAGCCAAACAGAAGTAACTAGAATTATTAGAACTGACCTGCATATTTTTAAGACTCTATTGCAAATCATAGAGGATAAAAGATAGAAAGAAGGATATTTACCATGTTACTGGAAGAAGAGGTGGTCGAGAGCTAGGATTTATAGGGAACAGAAGAACAACTGCCTATCTGACAGGAACAAGCATCCAAGATTTCAAAAGGAAGCCAAGGATGGCTAAATTATAAATTAAATTATAACTTCAACTGGTCAAACCCAGCCAATTCAGGAGGGGGAAAAACAGCCCCTACTCCCTTCACTGTTCATAGATAATAAAAGCACTGTAATCCAGGGACAAATCAATACAAGTTTTCAGGAAATCTGCTTTCCTTTTTCACAGTGATTGCCGTGGCACTAACATGATACAGTCTCTGTCTAGTTCTGCTTTCTGTTGTGGTGCTCTGGTTGGACAAATGAAACAAATAACAGGGTGCAAGTACCTGAATTCTTTCTCTTGGTGAGCTTTTCACTGTAGAACAAATTCAGAATGCAAATTAATATGCAGTAATGGTATCGGATTCTACATATCAAATCTGGTATAGCTACCATCATTCATGATTGAGACAAAAACAATCAGGATTAGCACAATTTGTAATCTCTGTACAGCAAATCTTCAGAGCAAATCTAGTTTGATACAAAAAACCCTTCTCTCCTATAGCACATCAGAAGTTTGTATTTTTTATGCCGGATAATTAACTTCTTTGTGAGGTATCTAATTATTCTAAAAATAGAGACAGCAACATGATTAATCAGTGCACATTAAATACAAATAATCTCTTTATAAAGGAGTACTCCCTAATCTAGATATAATGAGTTACTAGTTACAACTACATAAAATTAATATAGCCTGAAACGATATACATTATCAGTCACAGAGTATAGCAATGTGCATTTAGATTCCTTTGACCTATTTAATATGGGTGGGTGTCTTGTTTGTGCACATGTGACTCCAGTTCCGCCTCTTATTCAAAGCACTGTTGCTTTCTATAGTTTTTGTTCAAGCTTTTCTACTTCTGCAGCTAATGGAACACAGGTTCATTTTGAAAGAATCTGGAGCATGCTTGCTGTCATTGAGACGAACTAGGAAGTATTAAATAGAACTTTTGCAGACTATGCCTTTCAGCCCGGACTTCTGGATTTTGGAAAACTCCCGATCTAATGTGTTGCTACAGATGCAATATACAGTGATAAGAGCAATGGAATAACAGAGTTTTACAGTTCACAGAGCATATTACCTCTCTTTGTCTATGCCGAACATTCTAGCTCTTTACCCAGCTTATCTATTTCAACTATCAGTTGGGGAGATAGGACAAGGTCATGCCTAACATTTTTATATCAAAACCGTTCATGAGGAACTAACGAATTGTCTGGATCCCATCTACTAACACAGCAAAAGTAGCAAAACAACACTGTTCACGTGCCTAAAAGGCCTCTATTGCTAAATAGATGACTGTAGAGCTGGCTTTCATACATCTCCTCCCTATACAGTATCCTACTGTATTGATCCTGGTTTTATGTATAAGAACACGTTGCACATATAATATGTGTGATGTGAGGAAATACATTAAACCTGAGCCCAAGGTTAACTGGTTTTTTACTTTTAGCTATTTCCCATGCCAAAAATTATCAGGATCTTTTTCTAAAACCAATGTAACTAGTAAAAAATTCAAAAGCTATTACTTTGATCACCTACAGCATCATGTTGGTTGCCTTCACCCCAGAAGAGGACTGCTTTTACATATGTTATGGATTCTAATTTTAAATACATAGGATATTTTTATTCCACTGCTTCCCATTGTTAATTCTTCAATCCAGGAAAATTATTTGTTACTTAGACTGAACATTGAATTATTTTAACTAGCAAGATATCTTTTCTTATCCTTAAATAATTATCTGCCTTCCTTGAGATTTAAGTAATGTTGGTGTGGACATCTGATTAGCCAGAACATATTTAATTCATCTAATCCTTCCAGGTCTCCCTAATCTAATTATAATTAGCCAATTATTTTAATTGGGTGGATATCTTGATATCATGTGTGGGGCTGTATTTTAATTTCTTTTTAAAGCAAAAATAGTGCTTATGTAAGTCATCACTGAGTCCTGGGGTCTGTCAGCTTCTAATATTTGATACAAGAACTATACATAGAACAATTTCAGATGCAAAAATATTCTTGCAAATATGGTTTAGGAATTTATTTCAAGCGTGAATCTACAAATTCATATCTGCTGTCAAATACACTGCTGTTACCTACCTGCCAGCAATTGTTTCCAGACAGTGGACAGAGACTGCCACCCAACCCAACGCATTATTCCAATTATTTCAGTCAGACTTCAAAAAATTACATGGGAGTGAAAGGTTTTCTTATTTTCTCTAAGACATCAAGTGCATAATGCTGCAGTTTGGGGTTGTTTTTCGTGAGTATTGGAGTTCTATTTTGCTCTCTATACATTCATTAAAAGAATAAAAAAATGCATTTCCAGTACAATATTGTCAAAAAAATATTAGATGGAACAAACTGCAAGACTGTGTTTTTGTTGGTGGTGTTGGTTTGTGTCTGTTTATTTTCGTAAGATCCTTAACTGACAAAGAACATTTTACATTCTCACAGGTGTGGAGATAAACTTTAAATAATATCTTTTCAATATATCACACAGGCTGATACAAGTTCTATTGTTCTCTGGCATTCTAGCTTAATAAACTTTTATCTCTCCCAACCCATAGAGAAAAATTCTGAAAGCCATTGAAAAGACACCTTTTAACATTATTACCTGAGACCTTACTGATCAGAAAGCCTTGCACTATTTAAAGGAGCAAGTGTATTTCTTTTCATTTGATGATGAAATGCTTATCATGATAAATAAACAGAAAGAAGGAATTTTAATTATGTAAGCCATGAGTAAAAAGGCTATCACATGACTACCAGCAACAGAAGAATGTTCAACACCTGTACTTTTCATTTCAGTACTGTGACATTTTCATGGTTTGGCAATGGTATTCCCCAATTCAGTGCACCGACTGAGACTCCAAAAGCACATTCCTGTCTCTTTTTCTTGCTCTCCTGTTTTCCCCTCCCCCTTCCCACTGCAACAGGCTGGAGAGGAGAATTGAAGGATAAAAAGGCAAAGATCACAGGTTAAGATAAGAATAATTTACTGCAAACAGCAATGAAATAAGAAAACAAACAGTAACAGTAACAATACTAATGGCAGAGGGTATAAGAAAATTCACACAGAAAAAAAATCCCAAACTGCAATGGACAGTACTGGTTGGCTCCCTTTGCCAGGTTTTTCAGCTGGAAGGAACACCTTCTTCCTGGAAGAGAGTCTCCTCCCCTGGCTCTGGCAATGGCATGAGGGGGTGTAAGATAACTTCTGTGTCCTAACCATGCCTCCTCCTGGCTACTGCAAATATTAACCCTATCCTGGCCAGAAACAGGACAATATTAATGAATTTAATACTATAGCTAGGTAGTTTTAGAGACAAATGATGAAAACCACGGTCTACTTCAAAGTGAGGGAAAAAAATCCCTTGTCATTAAAATAGGAAGGAAGCAGATTTGCTTGTTATAGCAACCCATGTAAGTAGTGTACTAAATCTCTACATTTTGAAAAAAATTATTTCCTTGAACAGGACCTATATAATTTTTCAAAATAACTAGTCTCCTAGCAGTTTTAATATCCTCTGTTTATACACAATAATATATATCACATCCTTCTACATAATTTCCTAGGAAAGAATAGGCATTTTGAAGATATACTTCCAAAGAAAAAAACTGTGAACACTTTCTTACTAATCTAGGATTTAAAGCCACAAAGAGTCAGAGGTAACTTGTTGGTTTAGGCAAACTCCTAGGATAGTATATACATATCATCTTAGGTAACTACAGGACCTTCTATCTTCTCTGATCCCTTTTATTTTACTACTAAGAGTAAAGAATAATTTTGATCAAGAGCATGCACTACCACCTGTGTTTTGCACAGTGATGAAATTATAACCTTGCCTCACACCATTTTCTATATGTCATCTTGAGTAGGAAAATAATGATTGACAATAGTTAGAGATGCTCCAACAATTCAGTAGAATGTTGTGCACAATGTGGAAATCAAAGCCACCATAAATACCAAAGCCTGTCTCCCTACAAACCTTTGTATACAATTTCTAAATTCATTGCGTAGGGAAGTAGAGCAAAATACATCTCAACTTCAAAAAAAAAACCAAAAAAACAACTCTTTACAGACTTTGGAAGAGAAGTGTGATAAGAAGGAAATCTCCATCATTTCTCATTTTCTCTTCCCTCTTTCTCCTCCTATTCCTTCTCTGTGGAAGACATGCCACTCAGATTTCAAATCCAGAGAGGCCACCACAACAACAAGGTATTGCAGACCTATAAACACAGGTCCACAGGTTCTTAAGTGCTCAAAAATCTTGAGTTATCTCTTATGGAGAGCTCATGAGTGATGATAAACTCATTAAGATAACTAAGTATATGAAGTTAAATCCACAATAAAACGATGTTAGGATGTTAGGGTGGGGTTTATTTGAGGGAGGGATTTAAACATTTCCATGTAAAGATGTAGCAGATAAAGTCAAGATGGTTAACCTCTTTCAATTGCAAGTCTAAAAACTACCTAAAGTGGATTCAGGAAGGCTGGATTTTATTCTTTAGTTTAGGACTGAAAAAGGACATTCTAGCTGAGTTACAAGTATGCAGCAACATACACAGCAGAATTTATGAATCACGATGTCTGTAGAACTGTTAGCCTGGAAGAAATTTACAGGATAGGCCAAAGTTGTACTGTAGGACAATTTCCATTCCAGAGTATGCAAAGCATGTTCAAAGTCCTTCAGAATACACACTGTGATTCTTTACAGCTTAAGGCTGGTTAAGTCTCTCATCTAGAAAGAATTTATGAATTCACAATCAAACAATTTCCATTTTCTGTAATATTTAACTCTCTAATGAGACATATTGCATTTCTCATATTATAGTGGAATATCAAAACCAACATTTATGCCTTGAAAATGGCTTGGTTTATCTATCAATAAACTGACTACCACCACTAACAACAGCAATCCTACTTGATCCAAGAAAAATGCTTATTAAATTACTATTTACTTCTGGGTGCAAAGATCAAAGACTCATAATATACTTTTGTTTGGGCAGACCATGAGCACTTTGATACCATGAGGTTTTGATGCATAAACAGCAGTTTCGTAAGTAGTGCAAGATCCAAAACATACAGTCATTCCATTTTCTGTTTTCAGACTGTTTTAAGGAAGGATGCCCTGCAATGTAGAGATACACAAATCTCTGGAGAATGACCTCTATTATACTAAAATTAGTAGCTGTACTGGCAAAGCTGAATGTTCCTAGACAATACACAGACCATAATGATACCCTGTATATAGAGTTTTAAAACCAGCTAAAAGAAACACAACTTAAATTTCAGCTACCTATGCGCAAACAATGAAAAACAAAAAACACATGGAATATAATTACCAAATGAGAGCCAGCTCACTGAAATAATGCTGGTTACTCTGCTTGAAAAACCATCTACAGTCAAAGAGACAGAGAGAAGCTTGAGATCACAGTTACTCATGAAAATTATACACAATCAAAATAAGCAGCAGCTAGTAGTCGTTCAGACACCATATAAGAAAAAAAGACATTAGCAAACATATTAAAAATACATGAACATGAATTCAGAAAACTGAACAGCAGAACAATTATAGTGTTGAAGTTTTATAGTGCTTTACAGAAATGTTCCCAGGAAATTAATTCTGAGGCTTAATCTTGGTAACTGGTATGTGAACTGTGCACTGCTAATTAGGAGATGACGATAACAAACAGGAGTTTTAAATGGCTGGTATTCAAAATTCCAGAAAATCTCAACAAAAAAGTTTACAAAACGTTCCATAAACTGTTTACTAAATAAATAATTTTCCAACTGGACAATAGTACCAGTAAGAAAGCTTCAGTGCCATCAAAGAAGAGTACATGTGAATTTATATTTATATAGTCTAAATAGAGCATATGTTCAATTATTATATATACTAAGGCCTAAGGGCCTTCAAAGTTAAATATTAAAGGATAAAACTGGCTCTTAAAAGAGCTGAAATTGAATTTAAGATCAGACATGAATATATTTACACCAGAATGATGTTCAAGCTCACGGTGTAAGATTTTTTCATGTTTCACATTTACTCAATTATCTGTTAAAATTGTACAGGATACTGCTGCAAAAAGTGGTATCAGAACAGATTTGGACCTCTTTACATGGTGCATGAAAATGTCATTATAGAAAAACATCAAAATTAAATACCTGAACAGAAATACATTAGCAATAATGCAAACTGTAGAATTGAGAATTAAAAAGCGTTTCACTTGTATTGGCCATAATTAATTTTAAAAAATAATCTTCAAAAGTTTCTAAGAAAGCTAAATGTATCACCAAGGAGAATTAAGTGGATAACCACAGTGGTTTTACAACAGCTATACCAATGAATCCAAAAAGCAAGTGAAAGGTGTTTTCCTTAGATATACCTTGAAAGGTAACAGGGTGTCCTCTGGAATCCTCTTTGCTTAGCATTAGCAAATCTACTCCAAACAACCATTTAGGACAATAATCTATTCACAAGAATTTTCATTTGATTAAGACTAAAATTAAGCCCTTGGCACAGATACCTTTTTTTTTTTTTTTTTTTTTAGTATTTGTCATTCTGCTACAGAAGCTGTCCATCTGACTTGTCCATTTCCCAAACATGGCATAAGTTCTACAGAAACCAGAAAAAGAGAAACTGTGAAGAAAGGCTCCCTATGGAGGATTCCTCCCTGAGAAGATTTAGGTTTTCTTCCAAGGGAAGAAAACAGGAGTAAGAAGTGCAGAGTTAAGCATATGTCACAATCTAAAAGAACTGGGGCAATCCAACAGAGGCAAATGGGAGCCTTAGACATAATTATATGGGGCAGGGACAAAGTCAAATGTATTTGACCGGGCTGAACAGAGAGAGGAGAACCAGCATATGGCCTGGCTTAACATTACCTGGGACTGAGAGAGTAAGATACAGACTTCCAGGTCCTGTGTCAAAGCTCACAACTTTTGAAAGGAAACAGCTCCTTTAACTTTTCTTTGGCAAATGAATAGAGAAGCAAGCTAGGGAGAGATACCAAAATACTGGTTAATTAAATAATTATGAGAAATGTACAAGTCTGGGACAGGTGAGAAAGAAATATTTTAACTCTCATAGTGTTAAGTCTTCCTTGGCTATTTCTTTTCCATACTTCTCCAATTAGACAACATAAAGGCTAATTTCTATTCTGAAGACTGAGCAGTACATACCAAAACATTTGTGTGCTCTCAAACTTGTTGTATTTTCAATATTCGTATGAATCCCACATTAAGATATCTTTGTCTTAATCAGACTTCAGCTGTTGAAGAAAGTATACGAAATCTAATCTGGGCATCTGGATTCTAAATACATGCCCAGCTATAATTATGATTATAGCTACACACTTTCAGAAATAGCAAGTAAAATTGCATTTTAAATTATTATTCTCTTCTGAAAAGGTATTTTGAAAGATAGATTATTATTAAGATGTGGAGCAGGTGATATCATCAAAATTTTACCATCTAAAACTTAATCTTCAATGGAGTTATCTGAGAATTAAACTACAGTGACGAGTAATTTAAATTCCAGACATTCATTTGTTCTATATTTCTTTTATCCAAGGATTAAACTATTTCATAACAGAGGGTCCTCTTACTTTCAGGATCCCTACTGATATGCTATGAACACCTGATGTGTTATTAGTGTTCTTCAACTGCATATTTATGTAATACCATAATTTGTTTCATCCAAGTATTATAATAAAATTTGATTACTACACCAGTTATGGAATTCAGACAACCACCTGCAGTGGCACCAGGAAACCACTTCTGAAAAAACTCAAATTAATCTTTTCCATCTTTCTACATTCTTCACTTTTGTCTTCAACCAAGCTAGAATTGCCTTTAGAAATTCTAGTCACCTTCTTGCACACTTCTATATATTTTCCAATATATATTTTCCAGCTTCTTCCCTTCCTGTTTAACCTTTTTATTCATCCAGGTTTTTCATGGTTTTGTTTCTTTATAGTGTCATTTCAGTCAATCTTTAAAAATTTCATCACCTTTTTGTTTCTTAATCTAAATGGCTTAATATTTTCTTTTTAAGTTTCTTTTGACAGTGTACTTTACTTTCTTACTTTTTTCCCCCTAGCAATTCATGGTTCTTTCCTCAAACTACTCCAGCCATACAATGTCTCAATTTACAAGCAAATAAAGTTGAGAATTCTTGTTTCTTCCAAATTATTGTCTGGCAAAAAGAAACAATTTGTTCTTCTTTCCTGTGGCTTGATGCGAAATTTTGCCAAAATGGATGAGCATAATTCCAAATTTGTACCAGAATAAAACCGAGTATCTTCAACTATCAGTAATCAAGGAGAAAAAGAAAAAAAATGTGATTTAAAATAATCCCAATAGTCATCTGCATGCAGGGATCATTTAAGCACCATTCGAACCCCAATAGACTTTTTTAATTTTGTGACAGGCTGTACTAAAAAGACACTCTGACCTGCTTATTAATATTTAATTTATTTTGCAGGCAAACTGCTTCTGGTCACAAGTAAGACAAGACTACTAACCACACTATGCAACCAAATCTGTTGGGTACAAACTGAAGTTTCTCTCATTCTCATCAGTTATTCTCCTACCTACAGGATAAGAAAGAGAATGTTTATCTCTAGTATTTCTGTTCTAACTCCTTTATTACTTATACCACTAGTCAAAAATGCTGAAAAATCTCCATTTATTACACTTTAATTTGGGGGTCTTATTGGATTTTTATAGATATAAATCTATTGGAAATAAATATAGATATAATATAATATAATATAATATAATATAATATAATATAATATAATATAATATAATATAATATAATATAATATAATATAATATAATATAATATAATATAATATAATATAATATATAACCTAATTAATCTATAACATTACGATATATTATAATATATAAATCTAATGTCTGTTATACAGAGATATTTTGCTCACACATGTATAATTCTATACCTAGTAATTTTCTCTTCCACCATGAAACTCAGGAAAAAGAAAAAAACTTTTACATCCTTTATTGTCCTTTTCCACTTTCACCTTGCTTTCACCATTCTTGCCAAAGACTAAAATGTCTTTACAGTTTGGATCTTTCTACTATCTTTTGACTTTATTGCAAGTTACTCCCTACTTTCTTTCCCATTTGCTTCAAAAACTAGACTAGAACTTCTGCCATATAACCATGGTAATTGGTAGAAGTTTAAGACCTTTTTCAAATCAAGACAATCCTTCACTTGGTCAGGAATCCAAATATGAAGAATAAGATTGAACGCAAGCTTTCTCTGTTTCTCAGAGATACTTGCTTTCCTCCCTGTACATGCTCTCTAACAAGATCAGTTCCTAAGTCTTGGAAAATTTCTTTAATTTTTTGGTTTTTAACTTAATATATATTTCAACTTAATTGTTCTGATCTTTGGGAAATTCCTTAGATCTAAGTGAAGCCAAAGTTTTTTGTTTTTTTTTTCCACTGCCAACACGCCCAAGACGTCTTAAAAGCTGACAAAACATGTCTTTTTTAACATAATTATCAAAACTTGATGTAAAATCTCAGCTTATTATTTTCCATTTCCTGACACCAGCAATATTGCCAATACATAACAGGAACCAAGGCATGAAAAGTCCCAGGGATTTTTTTCTTCCCTTTCAAAGTCCTGCAGAAACATTTTTCATTCTTTCTACTAAAATCAATTTCCCACCCTGTACACACAGATTACAGCAATTTTCCTTTCAATTTCTTTTAATGAACATGGGAAATATGTAGAGTTCAAAATTGTGAGTGTTGCATTTTGCATCCTTTCCTGTGCATTTCTGCCCTTCTTTTTATTAATCCAAGTTTGTCACTCATCAAATGAATTAATCTAGTTTTTCATCTGTCTATCCGTCTACCTATCCATCCACCTGCCCTTGATTTAGAGAGATGTGATTTTGCCTCTAAGCAATACAATTAAATGTAAAAGTTATTGATGTACTATATGCTACAAGAAGCTATTTGTCTTTGATACTAACAGAAAAACATACAATATATTACTTCCAGCAACTGTTAACTTTTTTATTAAGTCTAAGGACTAAAAATACATGTCCTAAAGTCATAATATGAATACTACAGCCTGAATACTTATTACTTATGGAAAACATTACATTTAAAAATTGGTTACACTGGCACGACTTTTAAGGTTTAGAAAATACAGGCCAGGCAATTCCAACTGCCTTAAATGATCTTAAATTTTACATTCAAAGAAACTCGTAGCATTGAGTGTAGGTCTATCAGTTCCAGGAAAAGAAGAAAATGGGAAGGGAAGGGGAAAGGGAAAGGGAAGGGGAAAGGGAAAGGGAAGGGGAAGGGAAGGGAAGGGAAGG